>JADRCC010328995.1:0-10483 GCA_019843855.1 Hylomyscus alleni | reverse complement strand
GGGAAAGTGTCTAGGATGAGACCCAAAATACAAACAGCCAGTGGTGAAACTCTCCACTCCTTCTAATACTTAGGGTGATTTCCCTCCTCTGTCTTCCCATTTGTACTTTGCAAATTCCTCAGTATGATGCACAAATTCTGTTCCTGACCCCCACCACTATCCCTGACTGTGTGATTAAGTACAAGAGCAGAGAGCGAGTCAGAGGAAGCTTTATAACCTGTTCCATAGCATACCCATATCTTACCAGTCACCCAGATTTTCAGGATATCACTAAGCAGTGAGCCCCTGTATGACCCATCATAGTAAAAACAGAGGTAGTGCCTTGTTTCCTGTATCTTCAGATCCTGGAAGTAGAAATATGCCTCATTTTTTATTGGCTTCTTGTGGTAAAACGATTTCTTCAAGTCTTCCAACCTCATTAAAGCAAACGTCATTCCATATATTGGCCCTTGACACCTGAGACTCAGGCTTTCTCCTGGTGCCAGGATGGGCCCAGGATGGGCTGTCAGAGTTGGTTTGGGGTAGAGACCTAGAAAGGGAAGAGACCCTTAAAATACAGTTTGGCCAGTTCTTCCCTAGTCTTTGTTTATTCTACTAGTTTCTTTGGACAAAAGTGGCAATTGGGATGTAAGCCTCCTTCCTTCATTGCCTTACATTTATGCCTCTTCATGTATATAGTCAAGGGTAAGGTCTCCTATAGCCCTTTCCTGTCATCCAACTCTATTAGCTCCACTGTGAGTCAGCCTGGTATAGGTGCTTGCCTCAGGGGACTGTCCACATCTCTAATTCCCTGTATCTTCAGGTCTCTAAAATGACAAATACAATTCTTCCCACAGCCAGAAAATCTACACCTCTAAAAATGTCTTTAATTCCATCTTGTAGAGCATAACTTTCACTGAAATATTGATGAGAGCATCTGAACACATTAACCTTGCTTTAAGACCCTACTTTCAACACTTGCAGCATGAGATTGGAGGAGGTTAATAGAGAGATTTGGGGTGATAACTCCGTAAGCCAATGGAATCTGGTAATGGGGTCCACCCTCATTTCCATGGATTCTTTTTCTAAGGTGGCTATACTATTAAACTTCAGCTTTATTTGACTCCATTTTATCCCCACTCAAATCCCAGATACACCAACTCATCCACTATGGAAGGATCAACTCTGTCATATACTCATGAGAACTTTTCAGATGTGTCATGAAACATAGTAGTCTAGTGGTATTGTGTGTAAATAATATAAAGTCCCTGCCATCCTAAAATTAATAGAGAAATGGGAAATCCTGGTGGACATTAAACGTAGAAGTGTTTTAGTGGGGAATTATGTCAGAAGGGTATGTGTACAACAAACATCCACAGCCCTTTGTATTTTGATCCTCAAGAAAAAGCTATATTAATAAAATTATTAGCTACCATTTATTGAGAACTTATGTGCCAGGCACTGTACATGTTATTTAGGCAAATCCTCACAACAACCCTGTGAGGTAGGCATTATTCTTATAGCAATTTTTCAGATCATGAAATTGAAGCATAGAGTGACATTGTACAATAGTTTGGACAGATACTCTTATCCTGTCTTAGATTGGAAAAATACCAAAGCACAGAGAAGTGACATGACTTGCTCAACATCATACCGTGTCAGGGGTGGAACTAGAAATCAGGGATACTTTCTGTAGTACCACAATTTCCCTAGATCTATTTTTACTTGTGGAAGAAACTACATATATGTAGACAATTTTGTCTGGAATCATCCAGGGCATGGGATAGAGGAGTTGAAGCTGGAGTGTGTTTTTCTAGCATTTGGACCTTTAGGGGAGTTGTCTTCTGTGTTTAGAGCTTGGTACTGCCTTTACTGGCTCTCGTGATATGGGACAAATAATCCTGTTGCTTTCTTTCTCAACAGTGATTCAGTCTGTTTCCAACTCTTAAATATAGTCATTGCAAATATATTTAAACTTTTAATAAATCAATTTTAAGACTGTACTGGCAATGCCTGGCACATATTAGGTGCTCAATAAATATTGGATGAATGAATGATTGATGATCAACAAGTAAAAGACAGGAAAACCACGATAAGATGAAGTTTTTGAATAGCTGGGCAGGCTCACAAACAAGCCAAAGGATTGTCTGCTTTAAAGCATATGTGACTCTAATTTGTAGCTCAGGAAAATGTCAAACAACACTATGTCATTGACTTTGCAGGACCTAGAACCTGGCTGAAGTAAGTAATATGAAAAACTTTTTGCTCAACCAGCCATGATCCCTGGGATAATAATTGTCAGATGCCAACAGCCATGGCCACACCCACCTGCTACCACCAACTTCAGGGGGTTGCTGGGCTCTGACCACAGAGTGGGGAGCATCTGGATATGGGTGCGGCAGATGTAAACCCCTTCATTCTCAGGTGCCAAGTTGTCAATGGAAAAGATAGCCATTGTCCCAGTTGGGACTTGGTAATCTACAGGCTCTGTGTATCCCTCTTTAAACAGCATAAATACCAAATCCTGAAGCCATCCATGGCAGAGGATGTTAACATTGCATCCAGGAAGAGGGGGTGTCTCTGCCTGGATCCAGAAGATGGGTTTAGGGAGTTGGCCTGGGGAAAAAAAAAAAGAACTGATTATGAGTTAAAGAAAGGGTGGTGCTGCCTAGATAGCAGGAGAGTCAAGATAGGCTTTAGATGAGCCTTCCCTAAAGAACTCTTCCTTGCCCCACCCTTCCAGAGCTGTGTCCTCTACTTGCATTGTCTGTTACTGAGTGGGCGCTTATGTATTATCTGTGATGCACATACACGCACGCATTTGAGGTAAATGAACCTCTTCCACAAGTCCTTCCCTGGGATGGTGATTTTGTGTGCTAAGAGTGGGGGAATATTCTTGAGTTTTGAGCCTTTGCCATCTCACCTGGTGCTTCCAGCTCTAGAATTTTACTGGGTTTCGACCAGCCTTTCTCCTTCCAGTAGCAGCATCGATAAAGACCTGTAGTGGACTCAGTAAGGGCACCTATGAAGAATGAAACTTGGAAGGTCTTGTAAGGAGGACGAATCCAGGTCATCTGTGTGTTATCCTTCAGAAGCAGGAACTTGCTGGATACCCGAGAGGGGTTTTTGCACCAAAGTGTGATGTTCTCCCAAGGGGCCTGGGGGTAGTTGGACTCTATCCATAGCTCAGGTTGAGACTCCACTGCTGCCAGTCCCCAGAATCAGAAAGATATTAGTGCTTAGCCCTTTCCACCCCACAAAGTGCCCCACAACACACCTTAAATTTAGCTCTAACCCACCAAGATGCTGACTTCTGCTTTCCTGTGGGAGTGGGAGGGTCTGCCCCTGTATGGATTTGGGACAGAGGTGTCAAGGGCCTATGTTCAAGGGATCCAACCTAGCAGGGGAGTAGGCTGCCTTCTAAAGCAAGGTAAAGCTATGTAGATTTCTTGGGAAATCAAATCGTAATAGAAGAGGATTTGATTCCCAAGTAGCCCAACCTTTCTTGGGTATCTTAAGGCTATAAACACAGGCCAGTACCTTAGAATCCCTGACAGAAAGACACTTACCAATTGAACTCATATCCCGAATGAGACCTGAAAAGAGAATGGTAGGGGAAAGTCTGCTTTTTTACATTGCCCTCCAACCTCAATACGCTCCCCAGATCTCAGGAGCCTGCTCACAAGAGCCTCTCTAACAGGGTCACTTGCTTCTCATCCCTTCCTTGTACTTACAAATGCAAAGGAGAAAAAGAGTGAAGGTCCGAAACATCATGGCTTACACACTGGCCTGTCCAGGCCTATGGGCCCTTTGGTGAAGTATTCCAAGTCTTGAAGGCTTTGCTTCTTAAAAGGTAGTAGAATCTAAAAGAAGACATTTTCTTGCTCAGGGTCTAGTTCTGCTCTTTCGAGTTGAGGTGTAATCACTGTGTTACTCTTAACCTTCATTCCACTAGCTCCCAGCAACCTAGCTTGTTAATAAGGCCACTTGTCGCTTTTTCCAGTCTCTCGGCTCAAGATCTCTTCTTGCGATCCAAGACGTTATTTTTGTGGAAATGTTTATCTGTCCCTGAGATTTCAAAGGCACAGAAGGTGACCTTAAACAAGTCTGAAGAAATCCTACTGAGTCGGGGAAGTGGACCATGCCAAGAGTCACCTTTTGAGATCTTTTAATTAGACAAGTGCACAACTATACTAGTCACATACAGCACGGGCACACATGCACTCATACACGTATCTGAGTCATCCAATAGCTTAATAAAAAAGGCATTATTACCACTGCTGCCATTACATGGCTAGGGCAAATGGAGTTTAGGGAAGATACATAATTTGCTGAAAGTTAAAATATTAAATAAAAATTAAAGTTCATTTTTAACTCCAAGTGCCCAAAGGCAGCATCTGTCCTTGACCACTCTTCATTCTCTGTCACCCCTCCTGGTTCATCACAAACACTGTTTCCTGTAAGGAGTCCTTATAATGCACCCTTGTCCCTTCCCTCCAAAGCTTCCCTCCCTATCTTCAGTATGTGTTAGTTAATCCAGATGCTTCCACACAGTTAAAGAAAGTATAAATAAATGATCCCTTTTAGAACTTGTCCTTAGCTTCTAAGGAGATTTTTTTCACTACCTCTGAAGAAAATGGAACTGTTTGAATTTGAAGGAACATGTTTGATTTCAGAGAGTTTTTTTTTTCCATTTTTTTCCCAGAAGTCACTCCCAACCTTATGTCCTCCATATATATGAGGTGGATCTTCTCCCCTCTCACCACAAAGTAACCTTCTGCCTAGGGAAGGTGTATCCTCACAGAACAAACTTGGGAGAATTCTCCTCCATGGGACCTCTCCTCATAGTACAAAATCCCACCTGCCTTCTGCTATTTGATCTTAGCTCAGTAGAGTGAGGTAGATGCAGCTCCCACAAGAGGAAAAGAGAATGACTTTGTTTCTCTAAACTTATTGCACACTGTCAGCCTCTTATATGGTCTAATACTAAAAGACTAACAGTGAGTGAAATGGAGAAGTGGAAAGCTTCATTTTCAAACTGCCTGGGCCTTAGACAGCAGGTTGACACTGAGAAGATTCAAGAAGAGCTGGACTCTGATTTTCATTTTATTGTTGTTGTTGTGTTGAAGGATGCTTAACTTACAGTCTCTGAACTTTTTTTTTTAATCTGTTAATGTGCTTCTGGTATTGTTGCTTTCGATTATGGAAAATGAGTGTACAGTGCCAGGCATTCTGTGTACGTTTCTTGTAAACAGGTGTATCTTGTCTCATTTTTCAAAGTGGGCTATAATTTGGCATTAAGACTGTAATGAAACTCTTCCCATCCCAATTCCTAGAACCCCTTGTCCCCAATTTTCTCAGTGCCAGGTCAAAGCTTGGATACCACCCTGTTGCTCTTTCCCCTTGGGGCATTGGGCCAGGATCTATTGGGGGAAGCTAGATGCTTTGCCAAGGAAAGAGTTCAACCTGGGATCGCACCCAGGGAATGCCCTCTGAGGATCCAGCCTGATCCTGCCTTACCACATGGACATCTGGGTCTTGTTTCTTGGTAACTGGTGTGGGGTCAGAAAAGCTGAATTTCTCAGCATGGCTGACCACTCCTCAATCATAAAAACAAAACAAAACAAAACAAAACAAAACAAAACAAAATATAATTGTACCATATCATTTCAGCCAAGATGAAGACTCTTATGCTCAGAGAACTTGGGAACAACCCCTGATGTTCAAAATTGGCCACGCCCATTTTGCTCTTTCACCCCACCCCCAACTTAGGCAGTTGAGGCTATTTTTTAACAGTCCCCTTGTACTCTACCCCAAGCACTTTCCCCACCATTAGGCAGCGCCGCAGTGCTTTTGAGAGTGATATGTAAAAAATATTTAAAGGCTAGCCCCTTTCATAGCTTTAAGGGCTCCAGCAATCAAAAGGGTTGGGCTCCGCGGGGTGCTGGGTACAAGCGTTGCTCAGGGTTTGGAGGGAAGACTGAGAAAGAAAAGGGGAGATATCCACCTTGCCCAGAGGTTCTCATCGAGGCGGGGCTCGGATCCGGGGAAAGAAGGAGAGAGGCAGGGATGAAGGGGGTGGGGGGAAAGACTGGGGAGCAGTTTGATTTACGGCGATTAATCACAGCAGGGGGAGTCTTTCGGGGTTTTGTTTAGGATTTTGTGGCCAGTAATTAAATCTTCAGCCACTGGACTATGCGCTCATTTGTAGGTACTTACGGTAGTAGAAGGCCCGCTTTGAGGTTGGAGATTCTCCAGAGAGCTCCTCCAGATGCAGCAAACTGCCCGGCTTGGGAAGAGCTGTCTAAGGACGGCCTCTCGGGTCCCGAGGCCCGCCTCCCTCTCTCCCCCACCCGCCTGCTGTCCCGCCCCAGCCTCCTCCCCTCCTTCGCTGGGCTCCTGAACCCACCTACACCAACTCTGCCTAGCACCTGCAGTCCTCTGACGACCAGGATTGGAACGCCCCTCCCAGCTCCCGCCTCTCTCCCTACTCCGTTGAGGGTGCCCAAGCTGGAGTCAGGCCCCTGCCCCCTGCCTGTCGCTCAGAAATTCATTTGGTCACTGTATCCTGGAAGGGAGAGGGCCAGCTCCCAAGACAGCTGAAGCTGTATGTAGATCCACCTCTCTAGCTCCCCAATGCCTTTAAAGCGACCTCGGGTGTTCCTCTGCTCATTAAATGTCCCCATGCATTCATAAATGTTTCAACACAATAGTTGAAATGCCTACTGTGTGCACTTTTGGCACTGGCCCTGGGCCTTTCTAACCTTCAGAGTAACCCTGCAGTGTTCATTCTCTCGATTTTACTGTTGGGGAAACGGACACTTGCGGACAGTCGTTAGTAACTTGGACAGTCTTCAAAGTCTAGTTTGGGATAAAAGCCCAGGCTTTAAAGGCATGAACTTTCAGAATCTAGTTTAGGTTCTACATTTAATAGTTCTGTGACCCCTAGAAAGCGAGTAAAATTCTCTGAGGTCCACTTTCCCCGTATTTTAAATAAGATTGCAGAGCCTACTTTGCAGAGCTTTAGTGGCTAGTGTAAATATTCAAGTACCACAAGCCTGACACTCACTAAGTTCTCAACAAATGTAGCCACTGCTGCTTCCATTCCTGTTGTTAATCTGTAAATCTCTCCTTAACTGCCCTAGGGAAGTATGTCTTTTGACAATAGAGAGAAATGTTTTAAAGAATTTGTTGACTACAAAATAGAGCTGGAGAGCAGCCAGGGCCTGGCACGTTGTATGGAGATGGGAGGCATTCAGGGGTCTGTTCACAACCTCCAAATTGTTGAAGTAGGGCTTCTCTTGTTTTCATCAACTTATTCCAGACCAGTTGACTTTCGAGCCTCTGGATGTTTCTCCTAGCTCTCCCATCACACTGTAGAAGTGCTGGAATTACAAATGTACAACACCCGTATAGATTTTAACATGGCTTCTGGGGACTGAACTCAAGTAAGGAGACTTGTGCATAAAGAATTTTTTTTTTTAACCCACTGAGTCAACCCTTTGGCCTCAATGAAGACTTTTTTTTTTTTGAAGTGATATTTTTTAGGGTGAGACACTAACTATAGCTCACAGAAATGGGATGAGATAAAAATATGGCAACCAACGGGCTCATGGAACAATAAATAAGACTTAGCCGAGTTTCCTTTATGCCGTTTACCTTCATTAGATATCTCGAATTACCTAATGAAAACCAACTTCATCAAAAAAGAAACTCTGAAAACCAGACACTATGCTTTTAATGAAGCCACTGGAATATCATAGCTTCATGTAACAGGTGATAACAGTTGCAGGGTTCTGGCATTTCAAACTGCAGATTACTGTGGAGTGACTAGTCATATAAACTTAAATATACATTTCTAGGAAAATCATTTAACCTCTCAGCTTCATTTTTCTTGTTGGAAAAGTGGAAATAATAATTGAACTTATTACTACACAAAGTTTTGTGTAGGGCTAAATAGAGACTATGCCTGTCAACAACTACCTAGGGACTGGGACATAACAGCTGGCCTTTAATTCCACAAATGCTTGCTAAGTAGTAGCTCTTTGTGGCAGACATTGTTGTGGAGTCTGAAGGTACTGTGAGATCTTTCAGATCTTCAAGGGTCTGCAGTCGAAGCAGAACTTTTGGAAGAGTGTGAGTAGGAAATGACAGAGGAGTGCTGGGAGTCAGAAAACATTGCAACTGAGAACAAGTCTGGCATGGTAGTACTGCTCTGAGATATGCAAGCAGGTTGCTGTTACTCTGTGTCTCAACTAGGGCGCTGGTTGCAGGAAAGAGAGCAAGGGTTTCCAACATGTTGAAGAGACAAAATTGGAGAAGTAAGGTATGGTTTGGTGCATGGTAGTGAACATTACAATCTGTGAAACTGGAAACACTATAGTAATATTTTTGGAGACAATTATGCTTGGCTGGCTTAGAACTCACCGTGTAGACTATTTTGGCCTTGAATTCATAGTAATATGCACCATTCCCCCACTCCCATACCCCCGCTTCCCAAATGCTGGGATTAAAAGCCTGGGCCACCACACCTACTTCTATAGTCAGTTTTGACTCATTTAATCCCCATAGCCACATAAGGAAGTATCCATTACTACCAACCCCATTTTACAGATTAGAAAACTGAAAACACAGATATTAAGCGAACTGCTTAAAGTTTAGCAACTAAGCTAGAATTCAGAGCTAGGTAGATTGTATAGAGTCCCGTATTCTCAATAGTCTCATAGTTCCATCATTTTATGTCACTTTTGCATGGGACAATTAGGGTGAAAATACAAACAAACTGGAACTTTAAAAAAAAATACACAGATGGGAAAGTGCTGTATAACTTATAAAGTCACCAACCAGATGCACTGTTAATAATGTGGGAAGAAAGTAATTTGTTGTTTCCTAGCTCTCTGCAAGTCTCTGAGCAGAAGCTTGTAGTCTTGGACCTGTATCTAGAGTCCAGTATCGTCCCATCTGGCTGTGGAAGCCTGAGAAGTTCCTGGAGCTGCATGGATGAGAAGGTCACTCATTCTAGCCTTTTTGCTTTGGGACACCACGGAATTGTGAAAATGCTTATTATTCAGGCTTCATAGAAGCCCCTCATTCAGACTATGGCTGGCAATTGAGATTCCAGAAACTCCGTCTCTAGGCTGCATAGTAGGTTTTGAGCCCTGTAGCCTGCAGAAAGAGAAGCATTCTCTGGCAGACCCCCCTGAAGAAACCTCAAGTGGCTGGGCATTTTAAAGCTAGCAGGAGAAGCCAACAGGGTCTAAGGGGTAGGAGGATAGAACTCCAGGGAGATGGAGTTATCCATCCGATTTTTGATTCTTCTAGTCACCTTCCATCAGGAATCTAATATATGAGTTTGTGACTGTGAAACACACACACACACACACACACACACACACACACACACACACACACATACACACACACACACACAACTTTCTCCTTTCCCTGTCTCACTCACTTTGTCTCTCTTTCCTTCAAGAAACTCAGAGGTTTTCCTCCTGGATTTTTACACTGAGATTTAGCAATTGTTAAATAACTCTTCTTTCCAGGATTATTTTGAGAACAACAAATTTTATGGCTAAAGTCTAGGCACTGTTTCGCTTTCTGCATGATCTAGATCTGGTAGACTGGCGTTCTTGTGGGTCTCGTTAAGAGTGGGAGTGAAGAGTACCTCTGACACTTTTGCCTGCTTTGGGAACCCCTTTCCTCCTTCTGGGTCGTGTTTTTGAGCCTCGATATGAGGGTTTGTGCCTTGTCTTATGGCACATTGTTATGCTGTGTTGGGTCGATATTCCTGGGAGGCCTGCTATTTTCTGCAGGGAAACAAAGGAAGATCTGGGAGATGTAGGAGGTGGAGGGAAGATTGGGTGGAGTGAGGGTGTAAACTGTGTTCAGAATGTAATATATGTAATTTTTTAAAAGAAAATATGTAGTTATTACAAAACATTTGTAATTTTGCATACTTTTGAATTTTAATAAATTTATTTCATATTGAAAAAACCTTCAGAGCCCTCTCTTAGGGATACCTAGAGATTCTAAGGTACCTTCAAAACACCATACTGTACTGAACACATTTTAAGTATATTAAAGTAAGGAGTATAATGTGCAGAGGTCGATTTGAGGTTTTCTGAGCTAAAGAGGCCATTAGGCTAGAACAAAAAACTAGAGACTATTTCACACCGCAGTACTGAGGGGTGGTCAAGAAACTCCAGATGAGCTTTGAGGAGCAGAAACGTAATTATGAAGAGTCATAGGCTGACTTGACAGGGATTCCACATAATCAAGTTTTTGATAAGCTGATCGTGTCTTTTGTTACTGTTTGCTTCTTCTTCAACAAACTGGTCTTTTATGCATTGTCCCAAATAGGAGAGATACATAGGACAAAATATCTCTTCCTGCGGATACACTTAAGCTTGCCAACACACAGGAACACCAAATGTGTCTATCTTATCTCCACACTGCACTGAGTTGCCTGGTAGCAATAGCTTTAAGTGTGTCATGGTCA
>JADRCC010328992.1:0-13141 GCA_019843855.1 Hylomyscus alleni | reverse complement strand
GTCCTTGGTTGGTGGTTGAGTCCCTGGGAGCTCTGAGGGCATTGGTCAGTCCATATTGTTGTTTGTCCCAAGAGGCTGCAAACCCTTCAACTCCATTGGTTCTTTCTCTAACTCCTTCATTGAGTACCCTGTACTCAGTTCAATGGATGGTTGTGAGCCTCTACTTCTGTATTAGTCAGGCACTGTCAGACCCTCTCAAGAGACAGCTATATCAGGCTGGAGTGCCCTTTCTTCAGTCTCTGCTCCGTAGTTAGTCTCTGCAACTCCTTGCATGGGTATTTTATTCCCCCTTTTAAGAAGGAATGAAATGTCTTCCTTTTTCTTGAGTTTCTTGCAGTTTGTGGGTTATACTTTGTGTATTCCGAACTTCTGGGCTAATAACCACTTATCAGAGAGTGTATACCATGTGTGTTCTTTTGTGATTGGGTTACCTCACTCAGGATGATATTCTCCAGATCCATCCATTTCCCTAAGAATTTCATAAATTCATTGTTTTTGATAGCTGAGTAGTACTCCATTGTGTAGATGTACCATAGTTTCTGTATCCATTCCTCTGTTGAAGGGCATCTGGGTTGTTTCCAGTTTCTAGCTATTATAAATAAGGCTGCTATGAACATGGTGGAGCATGTATCCTTATTACATGTTGGAGCATCTTTAGGGTATATGCCCAGGAGTGGTATAGCTGGGTCCTCCGGTAGAACTATGTCCAATTTCCGGAGAAAACGCCAAACTGATTTCCAGAGTGGTTGTACCAGCTTGCAATCCCACCAGCAATGAAGGAGTGTTCCTCTTTCTCCACAACCTCTCCAGCATTTGCTGTCACCTGAGTTTTTTATTCTAGCCAATCTGACTGGTGTGAGGTGGAATCTCAGAGTTGTTTTGATTTGCATTTCTCTGATGACTAAGGATGTTGAACATTTCTTTAGGTGCTTCTCAGCCATTCGATATTCATTAGTTGAGAATTCTTTGTTTAGCTCTGTACCCCATTTTTTAATAGGGTTATTTAGTTCTCTGGAGTCTAACTTATTGAGTTCTTTGTATACATTGGATATTAGCCCTTTATTCTTATGGCAGTTGTGAGTGCATGCACCTTACCCAGGATGAAGCAGCAATTAAATACCTTTTGTGAGAAAGACTGCCCAGGAAGGGAAGCTCATTGGCTGAACACTCAGGGCCTATCTAGATATACCTCATTAGCTTTTCATTATGCTCCAGATTTTTATGTTGCACGACTGATTGCCATGGTCCTCTCATTAGGTTGTCATGGTTACATGTTCCAGAACAGGTAGAGTTTGGCAGGAACCTGGCCCTATGCCTACTCCTCTCAGTTCTGAGTTTCACAGGTTTGGGCTCACTCAACCTTACCAGTTCTTCTGTCTGGTGGCACGGTCTTCTTGCCCTACAACTTCTTCTTTTTGTTTTTACAAAAGAGAGGTGTCATTGGAGTAACTGTCTCCTATCTTATCCGTAGTTAAAATTTTGGACAGGATACGTGTTAGCATTCTGTCTAAGCTCCAGCCCACAGTTACCTGACAACAGCCAGGCAGGCCTGACCCACTATAAAGGCCTGCTTGCCCCTCCTCCTCACTCTCTTAGTCTCTTATTTCTTTCTTGCTCTCTTGTATTCCTGCTTCCACTCTGTCCCCTCATCCCTCTCTCCCTCTCTCTCCATGTGTTCATGGCCTCTCTCTCTCTCTCTCTCTCTCTCTCTCTCTCTCTCTCTCTCTCTCTGCCTTTCTCTGCCTCTACTACCCTCCTAACTTCCCCTTCCCGTGCCCTTAATAAACTCTATTCTATACTATACCATTGTGTGACTAGTCGCTTAGGGGGAAGGGATGCCTCAGCATGGGCCCGCTGAGGGACTGAGGGACTCCCTTCCCCCATACCTGACGTACCTCCACAGAACATACTCTCCTTTCTCTTTCTCTTTTTATAAACACAACAACAAAGTATAAGCATTAAAAAAAAAAACATAACATAAGCCAGAGGGATAGTGAAGGATGAGGGCCAGGAAGACCAGGGATTATTGAACCAATTTAATTGCTCAGTGGATTGAAATCTCGAGAGTAAGTCTGTACAGAGTATTTTGAGGGTATAAACATCAATATTTTGCAAGTCCCCCCAAGTTTAGCAGTCACTAGGCCCTGGCAAAAGTTCATCTGTCATTGAAGGAACCCAAGGCTATCATCTATGGATGTCATCCAGATACCTGTCAAGGAAAGCTGCTAGCAGGGAGTGGAGCCAACCCAAGGGAGAGAAGTGTGCAGTAGTCGACAAAGATGAATGAAGTTGGAGATCTGAGGAGCCCTTTGACAGCAGACATGGAGATGCAGAGTTTGGAGTTCGCCCAGTGTTCTGTCTTGCTTTGGTTCAGTATTTCCTCACTATGATCTCTGTGATGGTTTGTGTATGCTTGGCCCAGGGAGTGGCCCTATTAGAAGATGTGGCCCTGTTGGAGTAGGTGTGACCTTATTGGAGTAGGTGTGTCACTGTTGGCGTGGGCTTTAAGACCCTCATCCTAATTGTCTGGAAGCCAGTATTCTGCTAGCAGCCTTCAGAACAAAATGTAGAACTCTCAGCTCCTCCTGCACCATGCCTGCCTGGATGCTGTCATGCTCCCAGCTTGATGATAATGGACTGAACCTCTGAACCTGCAAGCCAGCCCCAATTAACTGCTGTCCTTTATAAGACTTGCCTTGGTCATGGTGTCTGCTCACAGCAGTAAAATCCTAACTAAGGCACTCTCTTTCCTCCCTTTTGGAATGGTCATGAATATTCTGTGCCATTGTGTGTTGGAAGTATGTGATCTGCTTTTTCCTTTTGACCTTATGGCAGAGTCTCATGAAAGACACTGGACATTTAGACAGTGCTGAGACTGTGATAGTCTATGGTAGACTTTTGAAGCTGGACTAAATGCATTGTTATAGACCCAGCCATGTTGTTTTGGGGGGATTGTGAAAGGCATTTGGGTTAGAAAAGCCATGGAATTTTGAGAACTCAATGAGCTGTTCTGTAGGAGCTCAGAGTAGAAGAATGTTGAGAGGAGTGCAGAGGATATGGCTTGTGATGTTTCAAAGGAAAGCAAAGACTCCACTGGGTCTTTTGTGTAATGAGTCTGTGGTTCTGGTCAGCTGGGGCTGAAGAATCAGCTGTGATTAACAAAAGACCAGACCCACTGAAGTAAAACCTTAAGTTTGCTCAGACAATTCATACTGATAGCTAGAGCTAAGAAATTAGTGGTGATTAGGGAAAGAGCAGCATCACTGAAGTTTTGTCAGAGTTAGCACTACATTCCAGAGTTAGCCAAGGTTGTACCTCATGCTGGCATCTGGACTTGGTACTGTAAGAGTCACCCAGGAAATACTAGTTTTGAAGATGTGAAGGGGTCGTGGAAAACAGCTGAGGCTTGGCACTGTGAGAGGCTAGGCCAAGCCACTTGAGAGGGTACACCCTCAACAGAAGTTGAAACTCCAGGGTGGAAGGGGTATGGAGAGAGGTTGAGGCCTGTGAGAAGCTATTAGTGATGGTGCAGCCCAGTTGCAGCAGAAACCCTAGCATTTTGGAGATGCCAGAAACATGGGATAACCACCAAGAACAGCAGCAGAGGGGAGCCTGTCCAAGCTTAGAAGACAACCTGTGTATGTTGCAGAAGAACAGTCAGAGAAGTGGCCCTTCAAGCCCTTTGGAGGAGCCCAGAAGATTGTGAGTGCATTCTGGACCCTGGGCGTTTAGTTACTCACTGTTGGAGTTTGCTTTTGCTTTGCTCAGGTTGTGATCATGCCCTGGTTCTTTCCTCCTGAAGAAGGTATTTAAATTAATTTTGCTTTTTACAATCACACACGGCTGGGAGGCTTTGGGCTTTTAAAAGGATTTTGGATTTTTTTTTAAAAAATGAATATTTTAAAAGACTGAATTTTGAATGTTTTAATATGTAAAGACTGTAGACCTTTTAAAGTATGTTTCAATGTGAGATCTTGGAGATGACCAAGAGAGGACCAGTTGTGGCTTGACAGTGGTTATGTGCTTGTGTGTCAAGTTGACAAGGGGTCAGTTATGCTGGCTAGCTTTATGTCAACTTAATAAAAGCTATAGTCATCTGAAAGGAGGGAACCTCAATTAAAAAGATTGCCTTCCTAAGATCAGGCTGTAAGGAATCTTCTTAATTAGTGATTGATAGGGAAGGGCACATTGTTGGTAGAGCCATCCCTAGGATAGGTGTCCTGGGTTCTATAAAAATGCTGGCTGAAGGGCTGGAGAGATGGCTCAGTAGTTAAGGGCACAGGTTGCTTTTTCTGGGTTCAATTCCTGGGTTCAATTCCCAGCAACCCCATGATGGCTCTCAACCATCTATAATGTGATCTGATGCCCCTTCTTGCATGAAGGTATACATGCAGATAGAATACTCATGTATGTAAAATAAATAAATATATTTTTAAAATGTAGGCTGAGCAAGCCATGTGGAGCAACAGCACCCCTCCATGGCCTCTACAGCAGCTCTTGTCTCCAGGTTACCTGTCCTTCAGTAATAATAGACGATGGATATGAAAGTATAAGGCTAATAAACCATTTCTTCCTCAAATTGGGTTTTGGTCGTAGTGTTTTATCACAGCAAGAGTAACCCTAACTGAGGCCAGGACCTAAATCTGGTTTAACGTTTGGAGTAGAATTTCAGAATACCTGAATTTTCTCCCATTTAAAGACTACTTAATAAGCATGTTCATCTTGAAGAACTAGGACACTTCTGTAATGCAATGGCTTTTTGTCATCTCTTATTTTTTCACTCTTTGCTTATAACCAGAGCTAGGTAGGAAGCTGTTCATCGCGCACATGCTCTGGTCCTCAGGAAATACACTGCCCACCTGCAAAGCAGGGGTGAATTGGCCCGTGCTTGGCCCATAGAGAGCGGAACTTGACAAGGAAGTGTGCCACTGTCAGGGTGGGCTTTGGAGGTTTTCTCCTACACTCAGGCTCCACCCATTGCAAAAGAGAGCCTCCTCCTAGCCACCTGAGGATGCCAGTCTTCTCCTGGATGCCTTCAGATCAAGATGTACAAATCTCAGCTCCTTCTCCAGTACCTTGTCTGCCTTCATGATGCCATACTTCCTTCCATGATGATAATGGACTGAACCACCAAACCTATAAGCCAGCCCCAGTGAAATGTCCTTTATAAGAGTTGCCTTGGTCATGATGTCTCTTCACTGCAATGAAACCCTAACTCAGACATGGCCATGGACAAATACTCTCTAACTATCTTCCATAGCAACCTGATGACTTACAAGGAATATTTAAACTTGAAAAAGGTTCTGGAATGAGAATCACTTGTCAGATTACCTTACTGATTTTATTCATGTCTTAAGTCAGTATTAACAAGTTTTTGTTGTTATTGTTTTTCTGATATATATTTTAAACATCGTTCAACCATGGAGCAAAGACTATACCTCAGTGGTAGAACACATGTAATACTCTGTACAATTCCCCATGCAAACAAACAAACAAACAAACAAAGAATTCTCAGCTAGCATGATGAAACTAATCCACATGTCGCAGTTCCTAGGAGACTAGCACAAAGATTATAAGTTTTGAAGCCAGCCTATGCTACACAAGTTCCATGCCAGCTGGACAACAGAGAGGCTTTGTCTCACAAAAACAAAACAAAGCAAAACCCACAACTCTCTATGTTGTAATTTTCAATGATCTCAATAAGCCCAAAGCTTCATTTTTAGTGACTGAGTTTAGAGGAAAAAAAATGTCCTGGGAGTGTCAAATGAACTATAAACTCAAAGACTATGGATCACAAGACAAACAAAACAACAGACAGTGGGAAAATAGAGCAGTGTGTGCTGAGTGAAAGTCTACCAGGAGTACGAGTCCAAGCATGGGCAAGCATGCCAGAGGCATACTGCCAGCAGAGAGAATGTTTAGGAACTCGGAACACCTGACTACTTTGAACCCAATGAAGCCAGTTTGTTCCATGCTGCCCGCCCAACAGTGAACCCAATGACCTCCAAGGATCTACAGTTCTCAAGGACCTTTCAGTCATCTGCTTGCAAACACATGTTCAGGCCCAAAATGAATTTCCAGAGCATCTGGGTATGTTCTCAGTCCGTAGAATGAACACAAGCCTCTAGGGGTTTCCCCCTAATAACAGGATCAGTCCTGCACATCCCTACATTCATGTTGGATGACCTTGTGCCTAACCCAATGTATTTTCAAGACAGTGATCTTCTAAGTTCTTCTGCCCCTTAAAAGCTTCAAAGTCCTAAACAGAATGGGAGCCCACTTATTTCTCTAACCAAAATGCCTTTGCCCTGGTAGATTGGTTTAGGTGTCCTGCATATAACCAATGCTTCCATATCATATTGATCATGATTTTTTTAAGTGTTGCCAATTGGCTATTAACATCATCATTATTATTATAGTTATTAATTTCTACTTTCTTCTGCTAAACCATCAGCGATAGACTTGCTAATTCACTGTTGGAATACAATGTGTAGTGGATAGGAAGAAAGAAAAGACGGTTGTTGAGGGCC
Organism: Hylomyscus alleni; assembly: GCA_019843855.1. Lineage (NCBI taxonomy): Eukaryota > Metazoa > Chordata > Mammalia > Rodentia > Muridae > Hylomyscus > Hylomyscus alleni. The sequence goes on along the minus strand of JADRCC010328992.1, from coordinate 6,611 downwards.
CTGTCGGGGAGGGAGTAGCTGGGTTGAAAAGGTTCTTGCTGGAAAGTATGGGAACCTGTATTGTCTCCCCAATGCCTACATAAAAAACTGGATGTGGTGAGGTTGTGGGTTGGAGATTGGAGTCTTTGGGGCTAACTGGTTGACAAGCCTAACTTGATAAAGGTGAACCAGTGAGAGACCCTGCTTGGTTTAGAGAAACCAAGCTGTGCTTTTTCTAAAGTCCCTCAGGCTGCCTTCCAGCTTCCATATGCATGCCTACAGACATGCACATGACGTACACTGTCCTAGTTTGCTTCTAGTTGCAGGGATAGAATACTTCTCAAAAATCAATTTGAGGAGGAAAGGGTTTATTTCATCTTACAAGTTACAGTACATCATCAAGGGAAGCCTGGGCAGGAACTTAAGACAGGAAATCAAGACAGGAACTCAAGACAGGAACTTGCAGTAGAAACCACATACAAGAGCTATTTATTGGATTGCCCGCCCTGCCCCTGGTTTGCTCAGTTATCTTTTAATTGGACCCTCCTGCCTCAATTAGCAACTAAGAAATTTCCTCACAGGCAAGCTCAGAGATCAGAGTGATCAGGGCAATTCACTTGAGGTTCTATCTTCCTATGCATATCAAATTGACAACAAAGATAACCCGAACCGGCATGAACAACCACCCACATGTGCTAATGCACGCACACACACACACACACACACACACACACACACACACAGAGAGAGAGAGAGAGAGAGAGAGAGACAGAGACAGAGAGAGAGACAGACAGACAGACAGACAGAGAGACAGAGACAGAGGGAGACAGAGAGAGGCAGAGAGAGACAGAGAGACAGAGAGAAAGACAGAGACAGAGATCAAATTAAATTTAAAAATAAAAAAGGGGGTCAAGGGAGAATGTCTTTAAATACCAGCTGTTGAACGAGAGGATGACCTGTAATTCTAGACTGCCAGTCTGCATTTCTGCCATTTCGAAGGCTTGTTTGAAGATTAATGTTGGCCCTGGAAAGTTAAAGGCAGGCTAGCAGTTTAAAGACTGTCTTTCCACATGTACAGTTGACATGAGGAGCATATTCTGTCATGTGTAAGTATGTACATACCTCATCTTTAGGAAGATTTGAGACTACTGTAATCTTTACTATTGGTCCACACACAGAACAAATGGGCTCCCCCTCCACCCATTTGCAGCCACCAGAACTTGGCATGGAAACCCCTTGATGAGCTATGACTTAGGCAAATGAAGTCACTGGCTCTGCCCCAGGTGAACTTCCATGGTGGTAGGAGTTCAAGACTCTGAGGTTCTTAAAAGTCCCTGCAGCTCAAAATGCATCCTTGCTTAGAGTCTATACAAAGGCGAAGGCTCCAGACACTAATCTGAGGCAAACGGCAAATTCTGCTTGACTTCGGTTAGCCTTAAAGTTCAGCTTTCCTCTTCCTGATGGCACTTCACACTGAATTATTTTTCTTTATGTTCTGCCCTGCGCTCCCATGCCAACCCTTCTCTTACAGGACCAATCTGCTTCCACATGCTGCATGGGCTGGCACGGGAAGAGCTTGAGCTGCCCCAGTGCTGCTCTTCTCTCCTGATTGGTGCAATCTTCGGCAGTGAACTCTGTTCCCCAACCTTTTTCTTCTTCCTCGTTCTGAAATAGGATGATTACAGATGAAGCAAGGCCCAAAGTTGTGAACACTAGGGCCTCAGACAACTGAGGCTCTCTCCAGAGAAACTCTGTATGTGTGACATCTCTTGTCATTAGATAGCTTGCCTCTCTTCCCTATGGCCAGACAGACATAAGGCAGTCCAGAGCCTTAGGGCTAAACACTGATTTTTGGTTGTTTTTTTGTTGTTGTTTTGGTTTTTTTTGTTGTTTTTTGTTGTTGTTTTTTTGTTTTTTTTTTTTTTTTGGTTTTTTTTGGTAAAGGAAATACAGCACTGCATCACATTTTATATTAAAAATAAGTTCACACATTTTTGTATAACATAAGTAAATGTGACAGTTTGAATCTTCAATCCCTGTTCTTATAATTTAAAAGGACTCAAGGTTTCAATAAAACTTTTCGAGGAAACCTAATGTGTGCATACATTCCACTGAGTATCATGGAGATAATGTAAAATAGATAAAGCTCGCTTGATGCTTTTTAAAGATGGAGTAGAAACATGAGAACAAGTGAACTCGCTAGTGTATCATGAGCTCTACTGAAGACACGGGCCTTTCCTAGGCAATACTGCCTCATGAGTGTAAGTGTACAAAAGAACAGGTACACAAACTGGGTGTGTTGGTTGGTGTATACATTGCCTGTGGTTATCATAAAGACCTTGCGGTATGCATTATCAAACAAAGAGGCTAAGACTGGTCACCAAACAAGTACAGTGAGGGGGAAGGTTGAGGCTTTGAAGTTTCAACTCAGGGCCAAAGTCTTTACTCTTTTCCCCAAATCCTTCTGTCATCAGTATGATAATCTAAAGTCCAAGGCAGGTGAAACAGCTTTGTAGATGAGAACGGAAAGCAAAAGAGAAAGAAGCCACTCAGTACTTTTGAAAATGGGAGAATGCTGATATTTGCATTCCAAGACAAAGATTGCCTCGTTGTAACTTCTGCTGATTGCAGACTGAAGATCTGGGACACTTCTCATCTCATCTCTGCCACAGGGGTAGTCCTTCAAATTGTGTAGGCACTCATTTTTGCCCCTCTCAATAGTGATTTCAAATTCTATTATAATTAAGAATGTCTGATTTAAATGTTGATGGATGGATATCTGTGACACCATTTTATGTATAAGATACTAAGTCCTCCTGTGAATAATATGATACCCATCACTCTCATAAGTGTATTGACAGCTCTAACCTTTAAATGGAACCCTTTTTCACACTTTCAGTCAGGCCCACAAATAACAAGAGATGTTCTAACATTTTCTACAACAAACTCAACTATAGACTAACAGAAAAGTTAGGAGAGGAGCAATTATCTGGAAAATCCAGGACACTCAGCTACGATGAGGACACAGAGCCTGGCAGAGTGCAGTATGGACAATGAGTTCAAACACACTCAAGAATGCTGTGCACAGCTCCGCCAGTCAGCCTTCATGTTCCTTCAGTGGGGGAATCACATGATGGCTGCTTGCCCAGTTGCCCACAATTATTCCAACTGAATAATTAGTTCTATACAGACTCTTTCCAGTAATTGCAGCCACCTGATTAGCTTAATACCAGAATAAATGCTAGGACATTCAAGAAGTCTGAAAATTACTGTCTAAGACTTGAGATCATTGTTTGAACTACTTAAAGCTATAAAATTAGACTATTGATCTCCCCACAGAGGTTGCCCATCTAAGATCACATGTATGTGCACAAATACATATATCCGTCATTGGCCCAGGCCTCTGGGAACCACACTGGATGCTTCCACAGTGCACATACCCCCAAAGCACATAAGACTGAGGACGTTTATATGTTATGTGCAGATGTGCTTTTCCTCTCTGTCTTCCTCCTTCTTTCCTTTCTGCCTCTCTTTCTTCCTGTTTTGTTTATGGTTTATTTCAGAGTAAGTTTTTCTTATAATGATGTATTAAAGATATTACCCTATAACCTTATTGCAAGTTTTTCAAAACTTTTAAAAAATAATGGTGGGAAGTACATAGAAAAGCTAGTATTTTTTTTTTAAATAAAGCTGTACCATGACTTTTCAAATAATTTGAAATGCTAGATTTATTGGCTATTTGGGCTGCAAGTGGTCCTTTCCCAGAATAGTGTGTCATGTATCTTGCTATCCAGTTAAGATTTACATCTCCCTTTTTTACATCTCTTAAAGACTGTCCATTTCTTGGATATTTCTGTGGCACAGTAGGTTCAGTTTATCAGTTTGTCTGAAAGGCAATTTTGAAACTTATAATAGGGACGAAATGAATTGAAGGATTAATTCTGGTAGAAATCAGAATGTTTTCATGCTTGAGTCTTCACAGACATAGGTGTCTCTGTTTATTTAAACAGACATTTCTACAAATTTTAAAGCTTACTTTAACTGATATTCATTTATTTTCCACATGAATACAATACTATTAAAACCTATTAAATTATTTCTTACTACTTTATGTCACTACTTTTCAAACTCTTCTAGACTGTCCCATAAATACTACTTAGGACAATTTTGTCTAGCCCTAAAGTAAACATCATAGAACACATGCTTAGCATGCTCAAGTCCTAGAGTTAAACCTTCAACATTCCCAACATAAATGAACAGTGTGGTGGTTTGAATACGCATGGCCCCCATAGATTCATGTGTTTGAATGCTTGGGCCAGAGGAAGTGGCACTAGTAGGAGGTGTGTCCTTATTGGAGTAGGTGTGGCTTTGCTGGAGGAAGTACATTACTGTGTACGTGGGCTTTGAGGTCTTAATTTATGCTAAGCTCCTTCTAGGATAAAATACTGTCTCCCTCTGGCAACCTTCAGATCCAGATGTAGAATTCTTGGCTCGTCCAGCACCATGTCTGCCTGCAGGCTGCCATGCTTCCCATCATGATGATAATGGACTGAACCTCTGAAACTATAAGACAGCCCCAATTAAATGTTGTCCTTTATAAGAGTAGCCTTGGTCATGGTGTCTGTTCACAGTAATAAAACCCTAACTAAGACAAATACATATGATAGAAAGCATTTTGACAAAGCTTTATGGAAAGTTCCATGTATGTCAGCAAGGAGGAGAGAATATTACAGCCAGAGGAAGACTGAGCAGAAATCAGGAAAAGGATCCTACATAGCATGTTTGCGGACGATGCACACTCTGGGACCCAGGTTTAGAATGGCATATAATGAAAGACAGGTGGTCAGAGTACAGATGAAAGATCAGGTCAGCTCATAAAGAGTTTGCATACACCGCAGGGCCTGACCATACTGTATTTTGTTAACCACATGGTGGTGCAAAGTTAAATCTAGAATTTCATCATTATCATAAAGTCACTTTACATTGAAGATGTGATTTCAGACATGGAAACCCATAGCATAGATATGACCTGGACATTCACTGGTAGGTTGGCACTACTGTGCGTTAAGAAGGATAGCCCAGGAAGGGTGGGTGGAGTAGGACAGGAGCCATGTTGGATTAAAAATGAATTTAGTTACATGCAGATGTTTTTCTCTTAATTGGAGAAAATAGGAAATTAAATGTCCATGCTCACAAGTAACTCCTACTCTAAGCAGCAAAAGCAAGTTATTTTAGAGTGGTATGGTCAAGTAAAGAAAGAGTCACTGATGTGTCAGGGAACAGTGGCCAGTAAAGGAAGAGCCACCGGTGTGTCAGGGAACAGTGGCCAGTATCAAGTACTTCAAATAAGGTTCATCCCTTTTTAGTTCACCTTTCTGGAGATTTGAGATTATTATTTCCCTTTATTTCACCACCCTCCTCTCCTGATGTCAGATGCGGCTTGAGCTGAGGAACCTGAGCTGAATGGCAGCACTGCTGTGCCGGAAACAGATGTTATGAAGGAGGAATTCCTACCACAATGGGAGACCGAGAGCTCAATATTAACTTCAGCATTCAATTCCCAATGCTGCAGAAACAGGTAGGAGTTTATGGCTATCTCTCTTGTAAATCTAACCCAATATGATATCTCTCTATCTAATATCTATCTATCTATCTATCTATCTATCTATCTATCCTTCTATCCATCCATCTATCATCTATGTATCTATTATGCACCCATCTACCCATCCATCTCTCCTAATATGCATTATGTATGTATGTATCTATTATCTATCATCTATTATCTATCTATCCTCCTATCCATCTATCATCTATGTATCTATTATCATCCATCTATTATCTATCTATCCACTCATCTACCCATCCACCCCTCCTTCCATGTATTATATATGTATGTATATATTATCTATCCATCCATCATCTATCTATCTATCATCTATCTATCTATCTATCTATCTATCTATCTATCTATCTATCTCATCTGGCAGGTTCTAACACTGTAACCTGCCCTAGCCTTGAATTCACCATCCACTGGAGAATATCATCCTGAGTGAGGTAACCCAATCACAAAAGAACACACATGGTATGCACTCTCTGATAAGTGGTTATTAGCCCAGAAGTTCGGAATACACAAAGTACAACCCACAAACCTCCAGAAACTCAAGAAAAAGGAAGATATTTCATTCCTTCTTAAAAGGGGGAACAAAATACCCATGCAAGGAGTTACAGAGACTAACTATGGAGCAGAGACTGAAGGAAGGGCACTCCAGCCTGATATAGCTGTCTCCTGAGAGGCTCTGACAGTGCCTGACTAATACAGAAGTAGAGGCTCACAGCCATCCATTGAACTGAGTATAGGATCCCCAATGAAGGAGTTAGAGAAAGAACCAATGGAGTTGAAGGGCTTGCAGCCTCTTGGGACGAACATCAATATGGACTGACCAATGCCCTCAGAGCTCCCAGAGATTCAACCACCAACCAAGGACTATACATGGTGGGACTGATTGTTCTAGCAGCATTTGTATAGTGGAGGATTGCAAAGTCGGTCATCAATGGGAGGAGAGGCCCTTGGCATTGTGGGGGTTCTGTGCCCCAGTGTAGGGGAAGGACAGGGCAGATGGGTGGGAGAGGGT
>JADRCC010328974.1:6251-21475 GCA_019843855.1 Hylomyscus alleni | reverse complement strand
AAAAAAAAAAAAAAAAAAAAAAGAAATCTCTCTTCCTTGAGTTTCCTTTGATCATGGGGTTTTATCACAGCATCAGAAATTGAAACAATATACATTGCATGAACTTTTAAATAATTCCTAAATTGTAGAAGAAAATCTTGAACATTCTTTCAACTTAATAGAAAATGAATAGGTACGGATGGTTTAGTAAAATATAAATAGCAAATAAAAAGAGTAGACATGGTCTTTTTTGGATAATTAAAATGTTCTCTTTAAAATATATTTTTACTTTTTTCTTGGGTAGTTACAACCTTGCTATATCACTAATGTGTTGATATCCATTAATTTCTAAAGTACTTCATAGAAAAGAAATCACAATGGCAAGTACAGTAAACAGAGACTATGATCCTACAGATTAGTCTTCTAAAACTAAAATTTTAGTTTTCAGTGTAAAACAATTGTGTGCAAGATAATTTGTAAGTAAAAATGTGCTGACCAACTAACAGCTGACTTCTGATCTATATAGATTATTCTGATCTTTTCATATATTGCTTTTATAATTAAGATAATGTTAAAACACAGTAACTGCACTAAAAACAGAGAAAGAAAGGAACTTTGTCCAGAACAAAGATGAAAATGACTACTGGAAGATCTCAGACCTTGAGAAACAGCTAGTTCTATGGTCTTATAAGGGTTTATTATTGCTTTCTGTACATCCTGAACACCTTATTTTAAAAAAGCACAACAATAAAACTAACTTTTGCTCTAAAAATATAAAAAGGTTAGGCAACACTTACTTTAAATCAACTAGTATGAACAGAAAGATTGCATGTGGTTACACCTAAAACTGATTCACGCATGATGGTTTACTTCCACTAGTCCTAGAATGTGGAAAAGAGTAGTTAACTATGGCAGAGTGATCCTGATTGGAATGATATTTTGAGAGGGAGTATAAGTGGCTTTACTTGAAATTGCCTGCCTCACCAAACCTATGGTGCTACTAGGTTCCAGTGAAAGCCACTTCCCAAATATCTTCTAGGAAATGGGGTCTAGTAGAATATTGTAAGTTATTGAAAGTATACCATCAAAGGAAATTGTAGAACACTAATCTTCTCTGCTTTTGTCCACAACCATGAGTTTAGAAGCTTTAGTTGCTAACATATTATTCCCATGACATATGTCCTTTCCATAAATCCTAACACAAAAGGCATGACCTAGCTTGTACTGAAATATTTAAGACTGTGAGCCAAAACTTTTGATCCTGACAACTTCATTACTTTAGGTACTTTGTTATAGTGACAGCATACTGACATATAAGAAGATTTGAAGATGACAGGTAGATGAGTCCAACTTTAGTCCACAGGTGAAAACTAACTTAACAGCTACCTTAAAATGAAAGTAGCATCTTAGAGGGCATCACTGGAAGGGGAGCCCCTTGGTCTTATGGAGGCTTAATGACCCAGAGTTGGGGAATGCTAGGGCACTAAGGCAGGAGTGGGTGGATTGGTGGGGGAGAACACTCATAGAGTCAGGGGAGGGAATAGGGGGCTTGTGAATGGATAACTGTGAAGGGGGATAACATTTGAAATGTAAATAAATAAAATAAATAAAAATGGGGGAAAAAAGAAAATAGCACTAAGAGGGCACAAGAGTCTAATTAGTAACTGAGAACAGGTCACTAGGAAAAATATACAATGCCAGCACAGGGAGGGTCAGAAGAGAAATTTGAATGATTAAGATGCTTACAAATATCTAGGAGTAAAAGAAAGAAGAAATTATCAGAATTGATGAAATTCAAGATGCCACTGTGGATTCTGCAAGCTTTCTCTGAAGAACTATCCAGTATCTTTTATCACAAAGGAACTCAGTATCTCTTATAACAGCCTTTGGTCTCTTATAGTTCCACAATAGAAGTCTTATTTGTGATTGTTCCTAATGAACCATTAGCCTACTTAGAAAAAGGATATTATTACCATATTAAAATAAATATGTAAATAACAATCATTTTCCCTTTGCCTTCATTCCAAGGCAGTAGCATATAAAGTGTATACAATAAGTTCTAGATCTTTCACTACACTTTAACTCCCTATAGCTTAGAATTTTAAGCTACTTCTACAGGCTAGCATGAGATTATATATTAAATAATCTTAAATATATATATAATATGTTATATATATTAAATATATATCCATTTATTATGTGGTTTTATATATTGGTTCTATAACCAGTATATAGACCATTCCACACCTTCAGCATGTATATTGGCTACTCTTTTATTGCTGTGATAAAACACTATAATCAAAGTAATTTAGATAATAAAGAGTATAGTTTGGCATATGCATCCAGAGGGTGAGAGTCTATAATAGTGTGCCAAGAGCCAGCAGGCAAATGCATGAAACTATGGTGAATATTTCTCATTCAAACCACCACATGATGGATGCCAGAACTATCATTGTATTGCATCTATTAATACTCCATTATTTTTAGGAGCAGGCATTCTGGACATGCTCTTATTGTGGAATCTGGTTTAGAATTTGAATTATTACTAATGGTGCTTAAAAAACTGGGGTAACATATCATTGATTTCCCTGCAATGAAGACCCAGTATCTAACATCACTGTACACAATCCCATAGTCTGGATATTAACTCTATATCGCTCCAAAATCCTGTTTTCATATAATATAGGTGATATACAATTTGGTTTGCATATGCTACAAGGACCTCTTTTATCACTGTCCTAGACCATGGAACACCATCCTATAACATATGCCTATATTCCAAAATCTAGTGCTATGCAAACTTCACAGATATTGTGCATATAAATACCACTGAAAAAACACCTATGGACCTGGTGTTACTTACCAGATATACTTATCTGGTGTTAGGAAAAATTTTCTGTGGTCATAACTTCTATAGTCAAGAGTGGCTGATATTCAAGGGGAGGTCTCCCATGTTCTGAGGAGAAAAGAAGGAGGGGGAATGGAGGGGAGGGGAGATGAAAGGGAGGAACTTGGATGAGAGGTAGGATGGGAAGCTGTGATTAAGGATTAACATAAATAAATTAATAAATAAATAAAAGTGAAAAACAGAAAAAGAGATAGGGACTGTCTTAGCATCTTCCATTATCAAAAACCTCAATACTCTTGACATCAGTATGTGCTGCAGGCTGGCTGATCTGGGCCTCCCTCAACCCGAGGGAGAAACAGGATCCTAGTCAGGTCGATGAGACATAGGCAAAGAAATGATGGCAGAGAGGACACATGGGTGTGTTGAATCTGAATGTATTTCTTAAAAAGGGCATCAGACTTTTACAGTCATTGCTAAACAGAAATGATAAATCTGGCAGCTCAGTAGTTGAGGTACATCTGAGGCTACCTGAAATACACTGGGTCTAAAGCAGCAGCCATCTCCTCTGGACTGGTACTGCATCTGGACTGGCGCCCAGAGCATGCTTGGGCCCGGGGACGGTGAACTGCATGAATCTAGGTCTTAGTCCATCTCAGTTCTGGTTCTAGTCTGTGAGTGAGAGAGAGAGCACAAAGTGAAATCCAGGCTTATATGGAATACAGAAAGCAGGGCGAATGACAAGAGTCACGTAGATGGGCAGGGGTTACAACAAGGGGCACAAGACTGAGGTCACATAGGCAAGTGACCCCCACACCAAGGTCAAGGTAGGATCTAGTAACCAGGTGTGAAGCAGGCAGAAGAACAGTGATGCCCTCCCTGCTGGGGCTATCTTGGTATTCCTATGCTAATTCTCTGGTTCTGCTGGAGGCAAGGACTAGGAGAATCTGATCTAGCATTTCCTGCTAATTCTCTGGGTCCTGCTGGAAGTTCCGACCTAACTAATGTCCTTGACTGAGGAAACTCCTTCGATTATTCTCTAGTATGTAAAACAGTTCTGACTATTGTGGAACTGCCCTAAGGAATGTGCTTGACCTCTGTTGCTAACTCTGAGGGAAACCTGTCTGGCAAGGTAGAATTCCTTGTGAGAAATTCCAAGCTAAGGACAGCTTGGAGATAACTTAGGATAGGTTGGAAACATTGTGCTGGCCAGGAAACAATGCCCAATCTTAGCCATTTATGATTCATTTCTTGGGGTACCTTTATGCCTAAATAAGAGGGCGTGTTAATGATTGGGAAGACTAATCTGGAACACGTCTGAGTTAGGAGATGCCAGCGACTATCTGAATACCCAAGAGGCACAAGTTCCCTTTTGGGGCTATAATGCCTCTCATCCTTAATCAGGGTTTTGCCCCTGATAATTTGGATATGACTGGAGTAGACGAGTGGGCATGACAAGTATGGACACTTGTAGTCTTAAATTCTTAAACTCTATATAGGTGCTTTTTTTTCAGTGAAGCTGAAGAGCTTCAGCAGGTAGAATATCTTCTTGTAGCATTATAAGAGCGAAACCATTTGTATCTCAATTGACTTATAATTTCACATCCACTCAAAGGAAAAAAGATTTTCCAACAAACCTATCTTTGATGTTAGAAGCACTGAATTCTCCTTTAAACATGCATATATCTACATGAACCAAAACAAGCACACATTTTCAAGCACACAGGGCATCATTTATCTATCAATTGATTGACAAAGTATACTATTTGAAGGATTCTCAATAAGCAGGTAGGTAATAAATGTTATAATCCAAACTCAGAAAACCAATTCATGGATAAAAAACAAAAGTTCAACAAAGAGTCAAATCACACAAATAAATAGAAATAATCAAGCTGATAGGTATAATGAGTACTACTAAAATATAGGAGACCATGCCAATACAAAGTCAGCTTAAGTAAGAGAAGAATTTGTGAGAGTGAAGGGAGTTCATTTGCTATATCAGGAATGTAAAAAGGAGTATAAGCAATGAAGAATATCTACACTAACATAAGACTCCCAAGAATATCCCACATTTTTATCTCTCTTTCTTCTCAGTCTCAACCTTTGCTGTCTCTCAAATTCATGCCCTGGTTTTCTTCAATTTTTGTTACAAATTGACATACCCATTGCTAAATATACAAAAACAACCTGCTCAGAGCTGACCACTTGATATTGAACTTAATGTCTCCTCAACAAGAGGAAATCATATCTCGTACTGGAAACTGAGCCAACTACCCAGAGCTATTCAAGTCATGGATCTTGAAATACATGAGATCTTCAACTATCACTTTAAAATAAAACAGCATAGTTCCTAAATAACATATTAAACATCTATCCTTGTACCCACAGACAAGAATAGTTTTTATGTCTCATCATTATCTTTTCAACAATAGAGGTCATTACAGAAAACCAAAGGCAGAGCAACCAAATTACAGTGAGCAAAATGCCTACTGATATATCTTAAACACAAGTTCTGCAACTAAAGGTCAGACATCATTGTGAAAGAGGTAGCAGAAAGACTGTAAAAGCCTAATGGTCAGGTTGTGGTTTGAGACTGTTTCACCTAGAAGTGTCAGGAGCTATACCTATGAGATCTCCTGTATACAAAACAAGACCTGAACAATGGTCAACACCAATGGACATGACAAGGAGGAAGGATAAATCGAATGGAGCCTCAATCCTAGGCAAAGAGCTAAAGGAAATTCAGGAACATTGAGAGTTTAAGAAAACATCTTTCTGAGACAAGAGCTTCTCAGTCAGATGTTTAAATTGTTCTGTTCAAAGAAACAATAAAAAGTTAGGAAGAGAAAATGAAATGAAAATATATTTATTTTCATTATAATTTTATTTCATTTATTTAAAATAAAATTGCCAGTTTAATTGATAACCTATAAACAATTTACTTTAAATGCACTGTGAATACCAAAGGAAAGATATTCACAAATTAAAATTAAAAACAAAAATGGTTAACTACTACATAAAATAAACTCACTTCAAACAGATGCTGATATAGTAAAAGTAGAGAATAAAAAAAGGCATCCCAATATTTTCTACATATTATACAACCCTGTAAGAGTAGTTTTCTATACGCAAAATCATATCAAGTAGATTTCATAAGAAACTAACTTGTAGCAAAGAGACACATAATATAATAGTAGGAGAAATGATCCATCAAAAAGACCAAATTATCCTTGGTATATATGAGCCAAATGCTAAAGGAGTTTCAAAATATATGATATGCAAACTAAAATGATACGAAGGCAATTACAAATGTTTATAATTTTAATTTTCATTATCAATAATACAACTATTGAAAGATGGTTAATAATATTAAATCCAATACATACCACTTAATAAGATTTAATTAACACCTACGTAACAGTACAATAACTGCAGAATAAATATTGTTTGAATTGCTTACTAAATATTCACTAACCTATATATTACACCTGATTAAAATTTAACATATTTTAAGGAATTGAAATACTAGTATATTATTTTGCCATATTAAACTAAGGAGTTGATGTTGGGTAAAATACAAAGCATATGGAAGGAACTGCATGATTAACATTCATAAAAAAAGACAGAAATTAATAACATTTTAAAATAAAAAATAATGGAGAAATCAGGGAAAATACTGTTTAATTCTTCATAATGTAATATAATTTATAAAACTCTAGTATGGCTAAAGAACAAAAACAAATAAAAATTAACAAAAATTAAGGCTATTAGCCGGGCAGTGGTGGCAGAAACCTTTGATCCCAGCACTTGGGAGGCAGAGGCAGGTGGATTTCTGAGTTCGAGGCCGGCCTGTTCTACAGAGTGAGTTCCAGGACTTCCAGGGCTATACAGAGAAACCCTGTCAGGAAAAACCAAAAACCAAAAACAAAAAAAACAAAAAAACAAAACAAAATAACTAAGGCTATTAACAAAAATCAATAATAAAACGAGACCTTACTACATTTTCAGCAACTACTAAAATGAGCATAAATAAAAGTATGAATGACTTTAAAATTTTAAATTTAATAATGTAAAATATATGAACCAATTCATTGAAAATTATATAATACTGAGTCTCAACAAAAATAAAATGGTTCTCATAGTTTTTATAGTAATTGAGTAATTACAGTAATTGAATTTACAATTAAGAGGTTTTGAAAACTAAGTCTCCACTCAGCTGGCTGAGGCAGGAGTATTGTGATTTCAAATGTAGCCTGAGTTCTATACTGAAAATGTGTTGGAATCAAACAAAAAAAAATATCTAGGATCTGATAGTTGAACTCCATATCTCTATCAAATATTGAAATATCAATTAACAAAATTCCAGACAATACTTTTGTTTACTATTCACCCTGTTGATAAGACATAAGTCATTCACCTTCAAGTAATAATATATGCCTGAATACTTAACCCCTGGTAATAGGCAAATTAAATTAGTTGCAATTGTTCATGACATATAGTCACAGAACTAGATAGGAGAACACTGAATGCTCTGTGAAACCATGTGCATGCAATACTTCTGGAAATGATAAACAAGCAGTAACTGTGGAAGAAGAGGTTCCCAGATGAAAAAGAGTAAAGTTACTCTGTTTATTTTAAACAGATGTTATTGCTTCTTTAAATACGTATATTCTAAAATTCTGATGACTCCATTATCAAACATATATGTCTATCTCTGTATGTTAGATAGAAATTATGGTTTGAAATTTAAAAGTCTCCCTTTATCTGGGCTAACAGTATGTGGCATGGTACATCTTCACTATCTGAGGAAGTACCAATGAGTCTTATCTCCCACCCAAAAACATCATCATAAGGAAAAACAACTGAAACTATGATGGACTGTGTTGATAAGCTATGGAGATATCTACTGCAGTTCTGTGAGATGCATTTTGGATTATGGAATTTTCAATGCCTTGTAGGTTTATTGAGAATTTCTTTGCAAGTTGAGGTGTCTCTGTATTTCTGAGTCTACCAGGACAAGGACACTACAGCTCTAAGTGACTGTTTCCAGAGGCTGTTCTTACCTATAGGGAAACTAGCCAGTTGGGGAAACTCTTCCAACTGGCAGGGGCCAAATGATGAGAATAAAATGCAGTTAGGCCCTTGAGGCCTTATCAGACTCAAAGATGTAAAGACAACACTTGGAATTTTATTGATTGCAACAAAAAAGGTTCTTACATAAAATAGGTAGGAAGAAGCACTGCTTAACTCATTTTATGAAGTCAATATTACTCTGGTACCAAAACTAGACAAAGGCAGTTAAAATAAAAAGGAAACAAGACACCAATGTCTCTCATGAACTTATAGAGAAAAGTAAAGTTAGAATAGCATAAAAATCTAACAACATTTAAAAAGAATTGTGTACCCTAACCAATTGTGATTTACTTTCTCCAAGAATGTAGAACTAGTTTAACATTGGAAAATCAATAAATAGTAACCAAGTACTCCGTATTTAGATTTAAGGTTCATCCCATGACATGGAACCCATGCTTAACAACTGCTCAAGTGACAAAGAACCTGAAACTAGGATAGACCATGGGCTTAGGGACAAACAAAATATTATTGTTCATGATAAATGAACATGAATGATAAAATGACTTTAAAAGGCATGCTGCTCTACCCATAGGACGAAGCCTTTTTTAGTCCTTAACAGAGAAACTTCTACTTTTAGTAAATGGGAACTAAGACCCACAACTGGACAATGTATAGAGATTAATAGACTTTGAAGGACTCAGTTTTAATTGAGATAGCTTCATCAAACTCCTCTCCTCAGGGTTCAAGTAACTATGCTGAATAGGAGGCAGAAGGATTGTAAGAGCCGGGAGTGAGAGGTGATTCTAGGGAAACAGTATCTTCCAGGTAAAAACAGAACAACTACTTACTCTATGAACTCACAGGGAATATGCAGCTTGTATAAGGTTAACACAAATTGAAGCCAGGGCTGAAATGGAAAAGTGGGTATTGGCTCCCATATATAAGAAACAAGGTCTCTGTAAGGAACATCTGCCTACAAAGAAAAAACTAGGTCTCTTTAGTGGAATCACACTGGGTTTATTAACCACATTTAAGGATGGTACCCATGCCCAAGAGTTTCCAAAAACAAAACAAAAAAATCAATGGAACTTTTGTAGTTTATTTTTTAATCTCATATTCCTTTTTGGACATTTATTTTTATCTTATTGTACTTTCAGTTGTTATTTTGGTTACTGTGTGTAAGATTTACCATGTGTGTTTCTTGTTTATTTGATTTATAAAAAGCTGAGAGAAAGAGAGCAGAGTTGGATGAATAAGGAGGTTGGGAGGATCTGGGAGGATTTGGAGGAGGAGGAACACACGAGCAGAACATATTTGTGGAGCTTCAAACAAGAATGACCCCATAGGCTCATATATTTGAAGGCTCGGTCATCATGGAGTAATACTACTTGAGGGGGATTAAGAGTTGTGGCCTCAGAGTAAATGTGTCATTAGGAGTGAGCTTTGTGGTTCCAAAAGTCCAAGTCAGTCCCAATGTCTCTGTCTTCTTGCTGACTTCAGAACCTTATATAGAATTCTCAGACACTGTGTTTACCTATGTGTCCTCAAGCTTCCTGAGATAAGGATGATGGAGTAAACTTCAGAAACTGTAAGAAAGTCTCCATTAAATGCTTTCCTTGATAAGAGTTGCCATGGTCATGCTATCTCTTCACAGCTATAGAACACTAAGGTAGTATTGTATGAAATAATTAATTAGAATAAATTAACTAAAGCACCAAAATATATAAACTACTACATTAGAAGATAGTATAACGAAGCATGTACAATGACGCATGCCACAGGGATGAAAATGACATCTGACAAAATCTAACACAGAGGAACCTCCTCATGGTTATGAAGAAAAACTGTAAAAGGCCTAAAGTTAAAATTACTTTGTGAGGAAAGGGTAAACATATTTTCTCATGTTTGGGGGAAAAAGAAACAGTATTTTTTTTCTAATGACTGCTACTTAATTTTTCACAGTTTTAGTAGGCAGTTCTACAAGCAAATAAAAAGTCGATATCTTAGGAAGAAATAAACTTGACTTCATTTGCAAATGGCATGTATTTTAATGTAGAACATCTAAAGGACTATGTAGTAATTTTAGAGAACTAATATATTAAGTAGGTTAAACTTTCTGATTAATAAATTACATATAAAACCCAATTTCATTTTTATCTGTTCCATTTATTACATGGCATATATGCAAAAGAGCAAAATCATTAAGTCACTAAACATGTAAACTGTCATTTGAAGAAACATTGATGGAACTGGCCTACAAAATCCTAAGTACTCCATATTTTTTTCTATATGAAAAAGTTAAAAGAATGTAATCCTGGTACTCAGAGTAAAACAAATGGAACTAGAAATTATTATGTTACATGAAATAAACTATTCTTGTGTGTATATGTTTATATTTGTGTGAGCATATATCCTCTCATGCTTGTGAGAGTTACATATTGCTATTTTAAATGACAAATGTCACATGTTCTCTTTCCTATATAAAAACAAAACTAAATTAACTCAAATGTAGAAAAGGACATAATCAATAAGACATATCGGCAACCTACAGATTGGGAAAAAATATCACTAGCTCCACATCCAATAGAGGGTTAATATCCAAAATATATAAAGAACTCAAGAAGTTAACGACCACAAAACCAAATAATCCAATCAAAAATGGGGTATAGAACTAAACCGAGATTTCACAACAAAGGAATCTCAAATGGATGAGAAGCATCTAAAGAAATGTTCAAAGTCCCTAGTGATCAGAGAAATGCAAATCAAAAAGACCCTGAGATTCCACCTTACACCAATCAGAATAACAAAGATCAAAACCTCAGGTGACAACAAATGTTAGAGAGAATGTGAAGGAAGAGGAACACTCCTCAACTGTTGGTGGGATTGCAAACTGGTACAATCACTCAGGAAATCAATCTGATGGTTCCTCAGAAAATTGGAAATAGATCTACCTGAAGACTCAGTTATACCACTCTTGGGAATATACCCAAAAGATGCCCCCACCACGCCACAGGGGCACGTGTTCCACAATCTTCAAAGTAGACTTATTTGTGACAGCCAGAAGCTGGAAACAACCTAGATGTTCCATGATAAAGGAACGGGGATTGGGGATATCCACATGGAGACAGGTGGGAGGAGAGAAGATATGGGATGTAGAACAGTCTGAGGGTAGATCAGGGGGAGGGGAATAAAATATGGAGTATAAAAAATAAATTTCTTTTATAAAATTAAGTCTATGAAAACACAAAGAGTGGAAGAAGATGAATAAAATAGCTCAAGACTTGAAAGTAGAAAAAAAACAAAGTAAGAAAATCAAAACTGAGGAAAATCTGGATATGAAGTTTAGGAACTCAAAGAGAAGTCTCTGAGGGAACCCACACCAACAGAATAGATGATCTGGAAGACAGAATCTTAAGAATTGAAGGACAGGTTGAAGAAATTGATATCTTGTTCAATACAATAATCCTTGCACAAAACATCTAGGAATTCTGATATACTCTGAAAAGACAATACTAAGAAATAATAGGAATATAAGAAGGAGAAGAAACTCAAGTCAAAGACGCATAAAATATTTTTAACAAAATCATAGAAGAAAATGCCCAAATATAAAGAAGGAGATGTACAAGCAGCAGAAAAGAAATTTTATCAGCATATAATAATCACAAAACTTAATGTACATAACAAAGTAAAATACTACGTAACATACAGAGGCAAAAAAATTCTTGAGATTGCACTGGATTTCTAAATGAAGATGGTAGAAGCCATAAGGGCCTGGGAAGACTCCACAAATTATAAGATATTACAGATGCCAGATCAGATTACTAAACACAACAAAATCCCATAATAAAGTCAAGTTTAAACAACATCTATCTAGAAATACAGCTCAAGTGAGGATGCTAGAAGGAACTCCAAGTTAAAGGGGTTAACCACAGGCAAGAAAACACAAAGAATGAATAACATAAACAAGTATATAAAAGGGGAAAACATATACACTCAAACACACACACAAACACAGAGGAGAGAGAGAGAAGCAACAAAATAACAGGAATCAACAAACACTGCTCATTTACTTATCTCAACAATACTCTCAATTAAGCAATAGAAAGACACAGAGTAACAGAATAGATATGAAAACAGAATCTACCCTTCTACTGAATCAAAAAAACCACACTTTCACATCAAAGATAGACATTACTTCAGACTAAAGAGTTGCAAAATGAAATTCCAAGTAAATGGACCTAAGAAACAAGGACTTTCAAAAGCTGACAAATTAAACCTCAAGCCAAATGTACTGAGGAGAAATAGAAGACATTACATAGTCAACAAAGGGAGAAAAACACCAAGAATATATTACAATTCTTAAGATTTATGCACCCAAAACAATAACAACAATATCATAAACAAAATGCTACTACAATTTATATAACATATTGACCCTCACAAATTGATAGTGGGATTTTTCTATACCCCACTCTTGCCAATAGACAGGACATACAGATGAATACTAAACAGAGAAATGCTGGAGCTAACTGGAAATACAAACCAAGTGAACCTAACAGATATTTACAGAACCTTTCATCCAAACACAAAAGAATATACTTTCTTCTCTACTTCGCATGGGGCATACTCCAATACTGGCAATATACTTGGATATAAAGAAAGTCCAAACAGATAGGAGAAAATTGAAAGTACACTGTGCATCCTATATGTCTACCACAGACTAAGGCTGTATTTGAACAACAGCTGAAACAACAAAGAGATTAAAACCTCATGAAACCAAAAATGGAAAGAAAAAATGAGTTAAGAAAGAAACCACAGTGGACATCAGTGGAAGGAGAGACCCTTGGCCTTGAGGGTGCTTGATGCCCCAGTGTAGGGGAATGCCAGGGAGGGAGGATGGGAGTGGGTGGGTGGGTAGGTGGATGGGGGAGCACCCTCATAGAGGCAGAAGGAGGGGGGATGGGATAGGAGTTTTCCAAAGGGAAGACCTGGAAAGCAGAAAACATTTGAAATGTAAATAAAGAAAATATCCAATAAAAAAACCAAAAACAAAAAGAAACCATAGACACTCTAGAATTGAATGAAAGTGAAAATACATGATACTCAATCTAATAAGTCACAATATAGTTGATTCTATGATACAACTTAATAGCACTTAATATTCCCCCTTCCTTAGAAAGAAAAATAATTATGAATATCTTCTTTTTTTTAGAAAAGAAAGAAACTTTATTAAAATTCAAACAAAACAAAACAACAACAACAACAAAAACCCCTCCCTGTCTTATAACAGACCAGACTTAAGTCTTGGCCTTGCTCCCTCCCTGGTGCTGCCTTGGCCAGCAGAGTCTCCTTCTTCCAAACACAAGAAGGTGCCACATTAACAATTAGCCATAAGACACACCCACGGGTGCAATAGTGGTGTGACAGTTTCTGACCGGCTTTGAGGTCCACCCATTACTATAACCTAATCAAGAGCCTGTGGCTAGAAATGTCACAGGCCTCATGAGGAAGCTACTGCTGTTGTGCCTGTCACACTGCCTTCTAAATATTTATGCTTATGCCCATCCAGCCTTGGCGCTGCTTTGGTCAGCTTTGGTCAGAGAAGGTTCTTTTCTTCAGTGAGAAATTACTACAGACACTCATAGCCGGTCAAAGTGCTAAGGACAAGTAGTGTCTGAATGGTCAGCCCTAAGTGGGATGTCTGTATCACTCCCTTCAAGGCTCAGCGTAAAGTGAATTCATGAGGGAAGAAAGATTGAGGGGGGGAGGGGGCGGGGGAGGGAGAGGGAGAGAGACAGACAGACAGGAGACAGACAGAGACAGTGAGAGAGTGAGTTGTGGAACACCTGCCAGTTGCAGTCTTGAAGTCTTAGCAGCTACAGTTACCCTCAAATCTGGGCCTATCAACATTCTCTTAGAGGTCAGAGGGGCAACAGAACCTGAGCCACCAGGAGGAGCTGGTCGCTATAGGGGAGGGGCTCACAAAGTTCACCCTCCCTGTGGATCCACAGGCAGTTAACATTTTCTTCAGTCTACACTCCTGTAAATAACCCCTCACCCACACCGGGTCAAGAACCGCATTAAACTCAGGGTTGCGGGGTGGGGGTGACATAAAAGAGAGACAAATTGAGAAAAGGAAGGGCAGCAGGGGAGTGACAGGAGGATGAAAGGGTTTTGAGGGTCGTGTAAATGTGATCAAGATACATATATCACGAGATCCACTATCAACATACTTAATGTATGCTAGTAAAAATATTTTTAAATTGGGAGGGAGGCTTGAGAGATGCTTAACTGTTAAGAGCATTTACTCCTCTTCCATAGAACCAGTTCCTAGGACCCAGACTGGGAACTTACAACTGGCTATAACTCCAATTCTAGGGGAATCTGACTGTCTTCTGGCCTCTTGGGGCACCTAAATGTGTCACACACACAAATTTTAAAGACCTCCTAAAAGGCTTTAAAGCAAACACAGGAAGGACTCTCACTCTCAATAGAACCTGGCCTGTAGTAAGAACTCAGATGTGGGTACTATCTGTGGGCACTATCTGCCCTGACAACTGATTACTAAAGAGGGGAAGAAGCAGAGAAGTGAAGCAGCAGGGCTGAGCCTGCCCCTCAGCTCAGCTGGGGATGCCTCCTCTGGGAGCCGTAATGTCTCTGCTGAGGTTTCCTTCCAATGTGGTTCTTGGGCTCCCTTGTCTCAGGATGCCCTCCCAGTATGAATATCTTATACTAGGAATTTAACAACATACCAGAAAGCTCTAGAACAAAAGGAAGAAGAAATAATCTAAGGGAAGAAATCTATAAAATCAAATCAAAACAAAATACAAAAAAATCAATGTTATAAAGTTAGATCTTTGAGAAAATCAGCAAGATAGAGAAAGCCTTACCAAATTAACTGAAAGGTAGAAAGAGAAGATCCAAATTAACAAGATCAGATATGAAAAGTGGGGTATAGCACTAAAGAAGTCCTGAGAATAAGAAATTTAAAAATCTAAAAGAAATGGATAATTTTCTCAATATACAGATTCACATCATTTATCATAGTTATAAAGATCCATAACTCCAATAAAATAGACACAATAGTTAAAAGTGTCTATTTCAAGACACTTTGGAAGATAGATACAAAAATTTTCACTAAAATATTTATAAGCTTGAATTCATTACACTCAAGTATCCTTCATCCCAGAGATGTAGGGATGGTTCAACATACATAGACAGAAACTTTTAATATACTACATAAAAGAACAGAGTGTGGAGCAAAGACTAAAGGAAAGGCCATCCAAAGACTGCCCCACCTGGGGATCCATCCCATATACAGTCACCA
>JADRCC010328972.1:0-18780 GCA_019843855.1 Hylomyscus alleni | reverse complement strand
GGGGGGGTATACATATACACTAGTCACTGTCTCAAGATCTCCCACAGACCTGCACACATAAGAAAATAATCAGCAGATGCTTATAATTGAGTAAGTGACTCCCAGTGGCAGTGTTAATCTATGGATACTATCTTAAAGTTGATGCTCTCCTAAGGCTTAGGTTTATATAATATTTTTAAAGCAGTGCTTTGGAGTAGGAAATGGGTTGATTTTATTCTTATCTGACTATCTTACTGAGTACATTGAGAAAGTAAAGACAAAATCAAAAACCATACTCAAGGAAGCTAATGGTGGAATTTAGTAAAAAGCAATGTCAAGAATGATGGTACCCTTTGGGAAGACCTACTGGAGACACTACTCTAGGGGGCATTGTCACACTGACACCCAAACCAAAGAATATCAGGTTTTTCTCCAGGGTAGCTGTAGCTACATTCAGAACCAAAGCATGTAGGGCTTTCAAATGTGTAGTTATGGAATTCTAATGGTATATTCCCTACTCTTCCCATCTTACTTCTTGGTTTTATTTCTTAACTTAAGGTCCCATGGGCCAAGCAGGTACTTTATTATAAACCCCTTTCAGCATATTTTCACTCATTCATCTAAATGCCAAAAAGAATAAGAAACGAATTTTAAACTGTGTTCTTTCAATAAATACTTCATTACAAGGCTCATACGTTATTTTCTCTCAAACATAAAACATGTTATATTCAAGGTCTTGGTTGCTTGAATTTCTTTTGAGTCCATTCAGTCATTGAGTTGAAGTTCTATGGCAGTAGGGTGTTTTTGTTTTTTGTTTTTTTGGTTTGTTTGCTGGTTGGTTGGTTGGTTGGTTGGTTTGGGTTGGTTAGGTAGTTGGATTTTATCTTGTTTTGTTTCCTGTATGGTTTTAGTTCACTTGTTCATTTGTTTCTTTCTTTTTCTTTGGTGGGGGTGGAACACAGTGGTTAGAATCAAACCCACACACTGCAGGCAAGATTTTAACCACTGAAACCTACCCATCTCCCTGCTGCGTATCCTTTGTAGGCTTATCCATTGTCTTCTCTCTCTCTCCTCCTATCCTCACAGTAATTGTTATAGCAAACATTACTATCAATATGATGGTACCTATTTTATTCTCTACAATCTTATCTTCCTCTGATATACACAGTGGACAAATCTTTCAACTGTGAGATCAAACACTTTGAAGGATTCCCTACAAGAACTCAATTAATCTGGCATTCAAAGTCTAAACTATCTATCTCCAACCTGTCTTTTCAACTGTAATACTATATTAGTTTCTCATTACTAAATTACCATGTATTCTGTGACTAAAAGCAATACAAATTTATAACTCTCAAATTCTAGAGACAAATTTATAACTCTTAAATTCTAGAGACCATAAGCTTAAAAATGGGTCTGCAGTGTTAGATTCCTTTTAGAGGGTGAGACAGAATCTATTTTCCCCTTTTCTGGCTTCTGGAAGCTACCTTTGTGGCCCCTTCTTCCATCTCAAAAATCTAGCATTGTAGAATTTTTTTTTCTTTTTCCTGACTTCTGCTTCAGTCCTTGCACTCTCTAAACCTACTGCTGCTCTCTTAGAGGATCCCACAGTCACAAATGCCCACTTTAAAGTCGTGCACTTGGTCACAAAACATGTCCGGTCATGCCAGTCATACAAGGACATATTAGGTGTCGGGAATTAGTCATCTTTGGGAGGGTGGGTGCCATTTAGTCAACTACACTCCTTTTTCCCACCAATCTTGGCAAACATGAAGAGAGATTATTACAAGGATGCAGGCTGCTACTGCAACCCTCTTTTCAATCCCTTCCTAGCCTTGTGCACACTTTGATCCTTCTAGTTAGGCCTGTCAAGCTTCATTCTTTAGTAGGCTATACCTCATGTGATAAAACAGGTCTTATTTATGTGGTTCAGATAATGCTGATACTTGCTGTAAGATTCTTTCGGATGCTTGAATGTTTGAGAATTTTCATAACCAAATGTGGGAGAAAAGTATTTCAGCTCTCATCTCCTTCTGTGTTATTAGGTTTCAGAGGATTGTCTGTCCTCTTGTCTTTTATTTGTGTTTATTTGCTACACAACCTCAAGCCAATAGGACCTTTCTGAAGTCCCTGAAGTTACATATGCGCAATGACTCCTCTGTCTGATATAATCCTTCATCAGGGAAAAGAAGATGGTGCCTTACACTCTCTGCATTCCCATGGCTCAACCTGTGCCTGCTAGTGGCCAGCATTGTTAAAACAACTAACTCATGATCACTAGGGCTTAGGGCTCTGAACTCTGTTTCCCCATTATATTGGTTTATTGTAATCACCTTAAAAAGGTAAGAGGCAGTGCAAACTCCACGGGGTGGAAGAAAGAGGACCACCGTTCAGAGGCTCACTCCTGACTTGTAGTCTGAATCCGTCATGACTAGTGCTGCTTTTCCTGACATAGGAATCCATTTCTGCCGACCCCATCACACCTTTTTACCTGGTCTCCAATGGACAATAAGGATGTGAAAAGCAACTGACTAGTGCTGGAAGAGAATGGGGCAATGAAAGAGACCATTGCTATGAGTTGAAATCTCTGGTATGTGTCTCAGTAGAATGTTATGTGTTTCTGTCAACTGAACTTAGTTCATATTGAATACGATTTTTTTAAAAAAAATAAAGTCAGTGTGTTTTCAGCTTAAGGGTGCTCCTAAAAGATATTAAGCCACTTAGATAAATGATTGGAATCATTTTGTCATATCTCCCTCAGGAAAATGTCTGTTTGGTTTTCAGTGGACTCTTAAAAGTTACTTTTATGTTAGAGAATAAAACTTTCCTTCATTCATGGAAACACAAAAGAAAAAAAGATTGTGTTCCGTGCCATTCCTTAGACTAGTTCTCAGCCCTCCTCTTCAGACACTGCTTTCTCTGACTTAAGGCAAATGAACACAGAATGTGAAACAGTAAGAAAATGAGACACTAAGATCAACCCCAACTCTCAGCGTAACACCAGGGTTTTTGTGCACATGTGTTGGCCAAGGAAGGTAGAGCAGCACAGTATAACCTAAACCAACTGCAAAACTCAAGAGCTCAAAACTCAGAACTCATCTAAGCCTTAGATCCTATCAAGGAGAAGATAGATTGGGCTATGATGGACATGCTTAGCTCAGAGCATGAGTGTATTGACAATGAAGCCACAGTCGTGTGGGAGGCATAAACCTGGGTTTAGCCTTCCCTTTACAATCTTTTAACATATGTTTCTTTCCTGGGTTCATGGACAACAGCTGAGGAAAAAGGAAGACAAGGTCACTGAAGGAGTAGCTACAACACTTCTAGGAAACAGCCTTCTACATTCAAGAGCATGTTCACCTCCACTTCTGAGTGAGCACATCGTGTAAAAAAAAAAAAAAAACATGTGTAATGCTTAAGTATTTGCAAATCAATAAAAGCAGAAGATTTGGGTTTTGTTTCTTGGAAATACAACCATCATGAGTTCAACCTCAGCACCAAAGATGCTGATCTCCTGCCTCTCAGGTGGCCTCTAAGGAGTCCTGTGCTGTTATAGCCTTGGCCATGGCTTCACATCCAGTTTGTAGATACAAAGTTGTTAAGCCCAGTAAAACTAACCGTCAATAAATCTTGGAAAGAAAAAAAACATGAATGCTAAGAGGAACCAAAATGTTTCATATTAATCTTTTAAGATTTTTAATCACAAGTAAATGTAAGTTTATTCTCACACGCATACCTTTCTTTTTTTCTGGTGCCATTAGCTAGCCTAAGATCACCTTGAACTTCAGATCAGCCTGCCTCCACTTCCCATGTGCTAGGCTTACAAGCATGCATCCTCAGGTCTGGAGATCAATCAACCCCACAGTTTTGAGTATCCTAGGCAAGCACCATACCAGCTGAACTAGATCTCCATCCTTTTATCCGCATTTGAATTTATCCCAATGCCACAGAATTAGACTTTCCCTGAGTTCAAGGATTTAAAGCTTTGGTGATGGTGCTGAAGCCAAATGCTGCTACAAACAATGGTCTACAGCAGTTTGTCAATGTGTGATGTCAGCGCTCTCCCTCACCTGCTCCACCAGCTTGACTGTCGACTTCAGGCTATTGTCAACTCTCTACCCCACAGACAGTTACTTCTGTCACATTGCCCTGTTCCCATCTTTACTCTTCCAGGACATCCTCCTGCCACTATGAGAAAGATGGATAGGAAGATATTCTTCACCACCTGTTATGTTCTATGCACAGCCAAAAGGATAAATGCAATTATTATAAGACATTAATTGGTTAAAAGTGCCAAGTTTTAGAAGCAGGAAATGCCTGCACACTCATCTATCTGTAGTTTTTTAGTAAGGAGTTACTCGCCAGGTAAGAAAGAATGCTTCCCACCCACATGACTGGCTTTCCCCATACAGAAAGGCACATCAATTGATGACCCCTAAATCCGACTGTCCTATAGTTGATTTCACATCACACTGCATCTTCCTTCTTATCTTACTTGGCAGGGAGTTATGTCTGTCTCTATTGGTCACAAGATCCACCAAATTAGCACGAGGCTGCCAGATATCAGTACAAGAGTAGATATTTGTGGATGTAACAAAGAGAAAGGATGGCAGGTGCCAGCATGAAGTGATTGTGTTTCCTTGCTAGGCAGCAACAGCTCAGGTGTGAACGGTTTATCTGGAGTCTGAGTATCAACTCTTCAGCAGGCTCTCCACATTGCTGGACACATTCCCTTCAGCTCTGATCATGATGGCCTGATAATTCTTCCAACAATAGTTACTCCTCCAACACACTACATGCAGTATTTTTTCCACCACACTCTAGAACAAGTGCAGATCGCTCAGCACAGCACATGGTAGAGTGTACTGTGACCCTAGGCCTGTATCATACAGATTTCTTGTATCTGGAACATTCTTCTCAGCCTTTACCTACAATGGAAAATATAAAGACTCAAAGAAATGCAATTAAACCTAGGATGTAAGTAAGCTATGGAATGCTTGTCAGATATACAGAAGACACCTAAGAGGTCTCCAGGGAGAAAGCAAGCAAGCAATTAATGAAGAAAAGAAAGATGAGAGAGAGGGGCAGAGAGGGAGGGAGGAAGGTGAGGGGAAGAGATGGAGGGAGGGAGGGGGAGGAAGAGAAGAAGGAAAGAAGAGCAGGAGGAGGAGAAGAGGGAACTTGGGAGGGAGGGAAGGAGAGCTTCTATTTATGGGATTTGTTCTACGTATGTTGTCATAAGAAACCAACTATCCTCAACATGACCAAACAGTTAATACTGGTGAAATGAATCTAACAAACACTGTTACATACTGTCAGATAAATACCAGTGTCTTAAGGTGCACAGAATTTTTTTCTTTCACCTCTCTTTCCTAAGCATACTTAGGAAAAAAAAAATAAAGTTACATTTACCAGCAGGCCAGACCTACAAAGGATTTATTCACACAATGAAACATGTATCATTTGGTTATGAGCTATTTAAATAGAAAGTAGAACTTCTTCGAAAGAAGAAATAAAGTAATGTAGAATTAATTTAAGCATCACGATGAAGCATTTCACCGTCTCAGAAACTTATGTTCATTTCAAGCAGCAACTCACTCAGCCTCACCCACTCAGTCAGAGGAATATTACAAGCTCACGTCTGTAACTGCAAGCATCTCTTCCTAACTGGCCTGGCTTAGTTATGAAGCTTTCTCTAAAATTACAGATCTTCCCCAGGCTCCCCACCTATCCTTGAGTTCAAGGACCCAAGCTACCCAGCACTTTTATTTTTGCTTGACTTCTCTGTATATCCATGGTTGCCCTGGAACTCACTCTGTAGACCAGACTGGCCTCAAACTCAGAGATCTGCCTGCCTCTGCTTCCTAAATGCTGGAATTAAAGGTATGCACCACTACACCCAGCAACCAAGCATATTTCAACGGAGAATTAAATTAAAGATCAGGGAAATTGCTGGTCATACTTAGGGAGCTCAGAAGCTCAAAAGTCAGGAAATAGCTTGACCATTTGAATGCTCCGTAACTGTAGGAAAAATGCGATTTTTTCCTAAGACTTGAAGCCAAGGTGAGAAGAAGAAAAAGTTATGAACTCATTGAAAATGAACCAATTAATTTTTTCTTCTGAAAATAAAAATAGCAGGCAAAAGGATACAACTGTTAAGATTAGACCTGGGGAGCAAACAAAGAAATGCTTGACTCTGGAAAAGGAGCTTTGTGGTAAAGGATGTGCTTAGCACACATTGTAGAGCCCTGGGTTAATCTCCTGCACAACGAATAAATAAAAGTATCAGTAGTGAAGAAAATGGAAGTCGGCGTTGAATCTCCTCCTGGGCAGACTGCAGAAACAGGGAAGGATGGTCGTATAACAAAGATGCATGTAGAGACAATAAGGGAGCACAATTTACGAATGTGAACCCTGAGCTACACAAAGCTACATAAATAACCTTTAAAGAAGACAGATATCCCACTTATCCAAAGACTACTATTTCCACTATCCTTGGCTTTTTATCAGTCACTTGTCAACCTTTGCACCTTTGAAAGCTTGGACACAAAAGAACAATGTTCAGCTCAAAAATGTTGGCAGAGGCAGAGCTTCATCTCTTGGAATGATAGCCTAAAGTTCTGTGTGAGTTTGCTTGCCTTTGGTTTCTTGCTATTCACCACGCAGACTCCCAAGATCTCAACCTAAAGCGAAAATGTCTACAAGCATGTAGCAAGTGCCGTTCCTATAAGCAAGACATCTGTGTGAGGGGCTTGTCTCAACTGGGGTTAGCCAGGGCCACATTGTCAATTTAAGGCCTGCCAGATAGGGCTACCCATACAGAGAGCTTTCAAGGAGGAAAAGAAGGCAAGAGGGAGACCAGAATACCTTTCCCCATGTAGCATCTTCCACGGATCACATGCACTCCGATTGCTTAGTGGAGACAGGCCTGGGCATGTGGCTGCTTGTGAGCATTTCTAATCATTCCAGCACCCTGTGGTAATCCAGACACAAACTTGGAGAACTTCCAGAGGGCTGTTCTTAATCAGGCAATTGTCTTCACAATAGAACTGTTGCAGTACTCAGCCCTACTTAAAGCATGCAGCCGCCTTGACCACTGAGCCTTTTGTTACAATCTACAAGGTCTGCTTTTATCTTGACTTTGCTGTTAACATACACAGGAAGAAAAGATGGGTCAGGATGTAGAGACAGACAGTGTATGTCTCTATTTTCTTTCATTGTAGTGTAGTTACTACTCTAAGCAAAACCTGAAAAATACATTTAGGGAGGTTCTGCTGAACAACTGATAATGCACAGGCGTTTGCTCATAACCAAGTATCAGCCAGTGGAGCAGCCACCGTGAATTACTGCAGGGTGAACTATGATCTGGGTACTTATAGCATCAGAAGATACTTGTTTTACTCTGAAAGAAAACAAAGCTGGACTCCTGTTGGGGGAGTAGGGGGAACGATGTAATCACTAGGAAACATAAAGAGCGTAATTACTGCCGGAAAAGAACTGTCCAGAGCTTTCCCTTGGTGGCCTTTTATCTAAACCTAAACCCTCAAAGCATCAGGGATTAATCTCTATTTGGCAGGAAATTGCACTGGAAAGAAAAAGTTTCTGTAGTAGGATGAGCTCTTGAGGCAGGGTTTAAAGATACGAATCTGTCTACCCTTCGAGTTCTTGTTGTGCTATTTCTGAGCAGAGTAGTCTAAGTGATTGTAGCTGAATCTCTGTTTTCAATACACTGGTTTGGATCAATTCTTTGTAATCAAACTTATGTACCTGTTTGCTCCAAGCAATTCAGGGGAGACCTCAGTGATATAATAAAAAAAAGTTCATGCACTTTTCTTTGTTACTGGTTTTTTACACAGATGTCTTGCTTATAGGAACAGCGCTGCTGCATGCTTGTAGACATTTTCGATTTAGGTTGAGATCTTGGGAGTCTGCGTGGTGAATAGCAAGAAACCAAAGGCAAGCAAACTCACACAGAACTTTAGGCTATCATTCCAAGAGATGAAGCTCTGCCTCTGCCAACATTTTTGAGCTGAACATTGTTCTTTTGTGTCCAAGCTTTCAAAGGTGCAAAGGTTGAACCAACTTCCAGGGGGTGTAAGTCTTCGTTTAGCCTTAAGCCTTTAGCCTTAGCTTTCCCCCTTCACCATTTCAGAACTTTAGAGCGAAACAGGCAAGAATAGTAGCAGAAAACACAGAAAGGTCCATTTCCTATATCTGATAAAACCATAAGATCCTACCGTGACTACAAGGGGAGGAGATGCTGACTGTGAAAAGAAATCACAATTATTTACATCAACTCCACAGATATTTATTATGCACACAAGGTTTCCCTGGGTGTTTCATCTGTGTTTGGATACTTGCAAGTCAAAAATGGGTCATGGGCCTTCAAGGGACCCTGTGCTACCATATCTGTACCTCCCCATTCACTGCTGGAGATAAGGGAGCTGGCAGGACATACCTGTCCTGGAATTTGAAGCCCTTGTAGAAGCCATGCTAGTGACTGCCGTGCAGCACATGCAGTCTGAGGAGAGCATATACGAGTTGTGTGTCAGGAAACACTTTAGTAATTTGCAAACACACTGATTAAAGCAGAAGAAAGAATATGAAACCACCACAATGTAATTTGCAAGCATTTTGCTTAAAAGCTAATGAGCCATTCAGGTGAGGGGCTCAGCCACGAGGAGTCCACCAATTAACCACAGCCTTCAGCTGCAGCTTATTTGTATTGCTTTAAGCATTTGACTCATTCGGCCTACAAGCATTTTGCATTCCTGTATGCTCTCTTCTAAATCCTGAGAATTCAAGGAGAAAGGAACAAATTATCAGTGTCCAAAGATAATAAAATCTAGAGGAGACAGACATATTATCCAACAATACATGTCACCTCTAAGTAAGAGCAGAAAGGACAGGATGCAAGAGAACCACAGAAGCCTCTAAGCTGCCCAGAGGAAAACAAGGAGGTCCTCCTTAAGACCGGAGAGATGGCTTATCAGAATCAATTACTGCTCTTCCAAAGGACCTCATCACCCACACTTAGCAGCTAAGCATCATCTATAACTCAATCAGACTCCAGATGTTCCAACACCCTCCTCTTCTATCTGCACACTTGTGGCATACACATGATGTACTCTTTCATGGATATGCATACATACACATACATAAAAGTAAATCTTGTATCAGAGTGGTCTTTGCACTAATTGTTATATTCCAAGCTCTCAGCACAGTGTCTGATGTAAAAAAGGAAATGGAGGACATAGTTTTGTGGAACCACAATGTACTCTAAGCAATGGGAAAAAGTCAGACAATGTATACACTTTCTTAACTCTGAGCAACTCAAAGTTACAAACACAAATCAACAGATGAAGGAAGGGATAAAGGCACCATGGCACAAACACTCACACACAATTACATTTATCCATAAAGAAGAATGAAATTAAGTCATTTTCAAGAAAATTGATGGAGGTAGATCTTGTTATAGTGAGTGAAATGTGGCAGATTCAGAAAAATATCATATTGTATCTCAAACACAGAAATCTAGACTTATGCACACATCACATGCCAATAGTAGAGGGGGTGCCTAAAACGTAGGAAGAAGAGAGAACAAGGCAGGGTAACTGGGGGGAAAGAATATCACAAACTTCCTCTGATGTACAAAATTTCAAGAAATGTATATTAAGAAAATAGAAAGGGGACTAGTTTGTGGGAGGAAAGAGACCAACAGGAGTCAGGTGGAGGACTGGGGAGGACCGAAGGGAAGTAAGGGAGTAAGACACAATGATATATATGTGAAAACGGCATAATGACAGTTTTTTGAACACTAAGAAAATAATAAGGGGTTCCAATAAATACTGAAGGCACATATACAGTATTTGCTTTAGGAGTATACAGAAGAATGGGGTATTTCTTGGCCTAGAGTTGGAAAACCTTTCATAGGTTGGGGAGGAGACAGTCAAGCTAGACATTTGGAGCAGGGCAATGGGAACCTACCACACTGGGAAGGTAGTATGTGTCTGTACTTATGAGGTTTTTAAACTCAAAGGTAATGAACTCAAACTGTATTTTATGAATTATAGAAAGTCAGTAAAAGTTTTAGGGTAAAAATGTGCTAAAATAAAGGTTGCATTTGTGTGTGTGTTAAATATGCAAGGCTATCTTTATTCCTTTTGGCTGCTTTGTGTGGTGTGTGCACATGAGTGTGTGGATGCATACACCCATGTGTGTGCATGTGGAGGCCAGGGTAGGATGCAGGCTGTCTTACACCTTGAGACAGGGTCTCTCAATGAGCCAGAAGCTTGTGGTCTCAGGTAGGCTAGCTGACCAGAGCAATCTATGATCTCGCAGTCTCTGCCTGTATGCTGAGCTAGAAGCTCAGCCTTGTCTAGCTTTTCAGCATAAGTGCTTGAGATGTGAATTCAAGTCCTGGTCGGTCATAGCAAGAGCTCTTACCCATGGAGTCGTTTCCCACTTTAAAAAACAAGCAAACAAAAACTTATTTAAGCTTTACTGAAAGCATTAGAAAAGCAATACAGAGAGTTTCTGTTTGTTCATTACCCAATAAAGATTAATTTAAAAGATTAATTGGGTTAAAGAACAGTTGGGACTGTAACACATATATACTTTAAGCAAATTCGCTCAGATTGCTTCTATAGATAGACTTAAAGTGGACAATTACGGGAACTAGATCTGGAGAAACTCTTGTAAACTTGGCTAAAATGACAGGCTTGCCTTTGTGCCAAGGACTCAGCCTCAGGACAGCAATGTGTGTGACATTCAGATAAGCGTGATGGATTTGTGCTTCAGGCTTTCAAGCAAGAGCCCAGCAAGACTGCAGCAGCACATCTGCTCCTGAAGGTTCCAGGATCGCCAAGCTGTTGCCCTTAGGAGAGAGAAGCCTTCTAGGTCATCCCCACCCTCATCCTTTCCTCACTCGATGAGTCTGTATTCTACCGCCATCACCCCTGTCCCCAAGAGCATGGCTATGGCTTCGTAGGTTGGATCACTTCTACTGTAGGAATTAACAGGGAAAGACTAGTTCAACAATATGCTGATCTTTCTGTGGGTTGCAACTTTAGCGACAAGACTCATGATCTCCTAAGACCAAACACATGCCTTTCTTGATTCTTTCTAACATGTAGCTAAAGTTTGCCAAGACACGAGGGCTCAGGTAATACCACAGGCCTGGAAAGGGGCCTCGGGGCCTTAGAAGTCACTGTCCAGGTAAGTGCTCTACCCCAGCCAGCCAAGCTTCTTTGAAGGGGTGGGGCCAAATCCTCAGAAAGTAGTGAGGTGTTATTTTGCTTTTCTTTGACATTGTTCCTAAATCAGAAACCACCAGAGAAGTGACGAGCAGGGTCATGAGGAGATTTGAGTGTTTCTAGCCATCACATTGAACAATATCACCGAAACCTCAAGGCAGCCCTTCACGGGTGAAGTGCCTCCAGCAGCTATTTGATATCCTGGTCCAAGGCAAAGCTTAGATTCTGTTTGTCTGTGACTGTAAGAAGAACTCCCAGGCTACTGATTAAAGCTGAGAGGTGTGGCTTAGCAGTAGGTTAGTAGCCAGAGGGCATGTTCCTAATGAAGGATGAACTGGACCTCCCTCCCAGTTCACCTTCTGACTTCCATGCATGCCCTCTCAGCTCCTCAGGCCTTTCCTCATACCTGTGGTGCTGTGACAAGACCTGTGACTGGACTTTTCCAGGTTCTGGAACCTTGAGACACATGAATTTAGCATTAATGAACTGCTTGGTGGGTGTGTTAGCACTACAAACAATGAGTTCCTCTTTGCTTTTCTGGAAAAGCTCAGAATTGTCATAAGGTCTCAAGCCTGTGTTTGCTGTATTCACAAAACATACACCTAGTGCATATGTGTGTTACTGGTGAAGTAGAAGTTCCTTCTTTGAATTTATATTTTAGTGACTACATAGTTTCATTTTATTTAATATATATAATATACATACATATATATGTATAGTGTATATACCCTAACCTTTAACCTTTTCCAAGTTTCCCTCTCACCCCCTCTCAATTCATGGCTTATTTTTTTAATTATTACACACACATACAGACTTATAGATTTATAAGCCTGCCGAGCCCCTTTGGTGCCACACATATGTGTATGTATTTAGGGCTGACCAATTGGGATTGGATACGTCTAGAGGAAGAGCTACAGGCAGCTGATGGCTGCTGAGAGAGAACTGAAGAGATTTCTTAGGATACACAGAGAAAGGCAATTGTGTGAAGTGACAGACACCTGTGCTTTATCGAGGAGGTGGGTCCACGTGTGTATCCAGACATCTGATTACATGTCATATTGTAGTGAATTTAGGCTCCTGTACTGATTAAATATTTTAAAAATACTTAAGGATATTCCTGTATATATGGTTGAAGTATGACTCTACCTTATGTGGAACCTTGAACCAACAGGAAGTATAAAACACTCACATAATGACTTGAGCACAAGTCATTATTTTGGAAATTATTGGGGAAAGTCACTCCAGGAAACCTGATTTTTAATCCAGTTCTTTTTTTTTTTTAATGGATTTATAAGGTAAGTTTGTTCATAAAGCAAAATGAGCAATTAAAACTTTTTAATATGATTCTATAATATTTTAAACTAAACAATGTAGTTATACTTCAAAATCCAGGAAACGTAAAAGGCTATGCAAGGGAAAACCATCTTTATCACCTCTGATTAATATTTTAAAGCTTCAGAAATACATGAGGAAGCCATTTCTCCCCCTTCCTCTAAAATCTGCGCTATGTGTTTGTTGCTGAGAGAGCATCACCATGACAACGTCTCACATGAAGCTACCTAACATTAATCAAGAGGCCAGGATCTATTGCCAAATGTTTGGAAGGCAGCCCTCGTGAGTATTATTTAACCCAAAATGATGGGGAATGATTTTTGACCTTTGAAAATCATGAATTCTTTAAGGCAAATCTCAAAACTGATAATCGAAACAACAGTTATGCCATTACATTATACAAGGTTTTGAGTATTTTCATTACGGAAAGCTATAAGCAATCACTGGGGCTTAGGCGGAACATTAAACGCTGCTTTTCAGTGACAATAGGAGCACAGACTGCCTATTTCTCACCACTGTGAAAACATCTGCTCATCAAGGTCCCATGACCAATGTACACTTTGTAGAAATGTTTTGAAGTACACACAGGCATGAGAATTAACAAGTGACAGCCGGATTTCACAATTCCCTTGTAAATGGGCTTTAGCTGAACTATGGCCTCAGAGAACGATGTCTAGAAAATAAGATAACGTGCCACCCAAGCCCAGAGGATAAATCTCATTGTTTCAGAGATAATCAGTACAAGTCTACAGCTGGAGAGAGGGGCTTCCTTGACCATCATGGCTATTGATCCAGGTCCTTCTTCCTTTGGCTCCGTCTTTCCTTCAGAGCACTTTACACCAATTCACTCTGCTTGCTCTCTTAAAAAGTAAACTGTGCTGACCATTCTCCTTACTCCGAAATCTAACACCACTAATGGCAGCTAGGTCAATATTAAGTTTCCTCCCCAGTTGAAACACCTCCTTTTTGTTTCTTGAACCTTCGGTGGCACCCTTCCTTCTGCCACACCCCAGACTCTAGGTTTAGAGCTATCTTATTGCTCATTTGTGACACCCTTTTCCAATTCTATCTCTCTCTTAAAATGTGAATGCAGAATGGGCTCATAGCTCATTAACTAAATATAGCCAGTGCCAAGCAGGGGAGAACCATTACTTTTAATTGTATTATATCTTATCTTCACCCTATTCAATGTATTTATTTGGTATCCCAATTACATAATAATTTATTTTTTTATTTTTTGAAGATTTCACACATGAATATTGTATTGATATAATTTCTACTCCCCTCTCTGTCCTTTTCCAACTCCTGGGTGTCCCTGAATCTCTCTCATATTCATGGCTTCCTCTCTAATCAGCATTGTTGCATATATATGCACGGAGAGATAAGTATTTAGAATGTAGTTAGAAACTAAATTGGATTAAGAAAATAATAGTAGCAGATTTTCCTCTAGGGTCCATAACCTCTCAAGCCACAAATAGTTAGTTAGCTAGGTTTACAATACCAGGCATGAATTCCTCCAATTAAGTGAGCCTCATGTCCCATTAGACAGCTGTTGGTTACCTCTAAGATAATATGGCCACTACTGATCATTGGGGATATATTAGAAGGCTGACCATTGTTGTAATTTGTAAACTTTAGACTTATTGTAATGAACTTTCAAACAGATTCTTAAACGCTGTAATGTCATTTGTTCTTGTCTATTTGATCCTTGTTATGTTTCACCTTGCATGCTGGGAAAGAAGCCAGCCCCATTCATGCCAGGTGAGAGTTCTGCCACTTAGCCACATGCCACTTTGCATGGAACTTTAGTGACAAAGTCAGCTGGGATACTGCTTGAGTACCGCAGAAGCCAGTCCTACAGATCCAAAACCACGGGATCTCCACGACACAAGGCAACAACAAACTATCCAAGAGGAGTTCCAGTAAGGTTTCAGTATTGATGATAGTGTAGCAGAAGCCAGAGGCCTTGTACCAGACCAACGAGTCATTACAATGGACATTTGCAAGTAAAGAACTGTGCACAAAAGGGAATACTGTGGGACACACTGTGGCACACTAGAGTTTCCATGATTAGGTTTTTTTATTCTCTGTTGTAGGGAGGTTGTAAGGGTGGAGGGTGGGTAGGAGGGGAGGGGGAGATGAGTGAGATTGAGGTTCATGATGTGAAATTCACAAAGAACAAATAAAAAGTTAAAACAAAAAAATAGAATGGTCCTTATGTATAAAGCTTGATCACAAGCCTAAAGCTGTCCTACAAGGACTAGATCTCTGACAGCATTGTACACACCACATCGGGCAAGGAGGAAGGCTGGCAAACCCCCAGCCAAGGCTAGAGACTATAGCTAGCCACTGATGCAGGTACAATTACCTGAGTGACCAAACAGGACCTAGGGCTCGGTATAATACCTAAACTGCCAAAACGTACACCCTTGGGTAGATATTAAGGGAGCTAATGACCCATGAAGCTGTAGAGTTACATGTGACAGACAGAGCATGTACAATGAAGCCTGTGCCGTGCAAATGAGCCCTCCAGCCTCATGCTGCTTGACATAAAAGCCCTGCCGTTTATACAGCATGGTCATTAGAGCTGCTCCACCCTCCCTGTTCTAGCCACTTCTTCCCATGGAAGTGGATCTCTTTCTAATGTCCTAATGACATTCCTGCTTTTGTTCCTCTATGCCAAATGTTTACTTATTTGTTCCAAGGCACAGGATGGTTTTGTAGCCATAATACTCACTTAAGATCTTAGCCTAGTCTATCAGGAACATCTCATAAATAGGTAAAGGAACAGAAAAACATAAAACAGATAAATTGCCAAGAGAACTGTGGCTCAATAATTTTGGAAACTTTGCAGAGTGCCCATCAAGCCCTGATTTCACTAAGAGAAATGTTATGATTTTGAGTCTCTAAGTGGAGACACAGAGTGAGTGAATGAACCCAGGTTAGGTAGCATATTGGTGCCACCTCTGGGAAACAAGCCTTCTGATTAGAAGGCACAGTGTCTTTTGCATCTCTTGTGTCTTTTTTTTTTTTTTTTTTTTTTTTTTTTTTTGGTTTTTTCGAGATAGGGTTTCTCTGTTTAGTCCTGGCTGTCTTGGAACTCACTCTGTAAACCAGGCTGGCCTCGAACTAAGAAATCCACCTGCCTCTGCCTCCCAAATGCTGGGATTAAAGGCGTGCGCCACCACTGCCCGGCATCTCTTGTGTCTTTTAACTCCCCCTTGTCACCACCAATTACTAGCTAGTAACAGCAGAGAATTAATTCATAGAATACAATCTTTAAAAAAATAATTTGAGGCAATTCGTTTTAGATGGTATCATCCTCTAGTCAAAAGGAAGAAAAGGTTGATGGGAGAAAGAGAGGGGGGGAGGGGTGGTGACAGGAGAAGGAAAGAAAGGGGAGAAGAGACAGAAAGGAGGGGAGTGGAGGAGAGGGCAAAGAAAAGGGGAGAAATAAAGACTACAGCGTGAGTTATTAACCAACACTGGGGAGAATAAACAGAAGAGCCAAAGCTTGTCTCTAGTGTCTTCCTAGACGTTAGTCAATAAAAACACTCGTAACTATCTAGAACATTACACTCGGTCTTCTAAAACCAGTTAGATAAAATTAAAGAGAAGTTTAATTGTCTAAAAGCCATGAGGCAGACTGGCTGAAGTTGCACACCACGGTACGGGGTTCAATCTGGTACCCAAGTTGTCTGTGGCAAGAACAATTGCAGTGGAGGTATACTGGGCTCAGAGGTACACCATACCCACTGGCGGGGGCTAGGGTGGGGGCAAAGAAAGTTTTCAGACCCAACAGCAGTCTGGTTGGTTCCCTGCTTTTCTGGTCATCGAGTATCTTGAAAACCATTCATGAAGCTAACACTTATTAATGTTTAATATGGGTCAGGAAAGCCTTTGGTGCAATCTTTGCAGCCCTTCTGTGAAGTGGAAGCTCTTAGTACCTCCCTCTTTACCTAAAAAGTAAGAAATGTCAAGTAACACTTGCCAGATAACAGCAGAGTCAGGGACAGCTCAAAGCTTAGTCTCTGTCCTCAACCTCTTTAACCCTGGGGCCTGAGGACAACAACCCCACAGGGCAACAATATAGACAACACATCCACAGCAGAAACTGGTTAGACTTGTTTAAACAGACGAAGGAATACTTTTAGAGCAATATGAACATTTGTGTAAATTCCCATTTATCCGAAAGATTAGTTATCATCATCTTTCTTCCTAACAATTGTTTGTGGATACGCCTTTTCCATCCAGTGTTCTGCAGGCAGGTTATGTTTACCTTCGTATATCCATCAAAGGATGTTCCTGGTGTGTCTGATGTTTGTCATGTGAGCGAATGAAGGTATAAATAAAAGAATGGGTGATTAGAGGTTTACTTTTATATCTTCGAAGAAAAATGGCAGTTTTCAAGGGTATTAGATCCCTTGGCTATGAATTTAGTCTTGGTCAAACTGTGTATTATTAAGTATAGGCAGTTCAGCATTTTCAGATTAGAAGATAAAATAGGTGAAAACGCACTAAATTAGAGTACATAAAATAAACCTTGATTAACTCAACCTCTTTTCTCTACCATAAAGTGGGACAGAAAATCAATTTATGGAAGGAAAGCTTAAATCTACTTAAGTATATAATCAACTTAATTTTATAATCTGCTCCATCTCACTGGCTTTCTGAAAGCACAAGGCCTTTTGAATTTAGAAACACATGTCCGTCGATTCTCAGCATGGACCTGGATGAGCCAATCCTGTTTGTAAAATAAATAAGTAAGTAAATAAATAAATAAATCCATGGGCCTGGATGACCCAATCCTGTTTGCAAAATAAATAAATAAATAAATAAATAAATAAATAAATAAATAAATCTCCAATTGAGTGGGTGGTTTTCAAGCTTCAAATCGAAAATGTTTTGCTCAAAATACATTTTATCTTAATTGGGCTTACTCTATACTTTGAATGTCAACCTCGTGACATATTTAAACAGCAAAAGAGTCATTAAATGGTAAACTTCAAAGAAAACAAACTTTCAGAGTATTTTTCTGAAAATCAAAACAGCTCAACCATTTTCCAACTCCACCCATATGATGTTTTCATATACAGAGTTTTAAATAGCTACATTAAAATACTAGGTTAATTTTTTTTTCCTATCCCTAGAAGGGGCGGTCTAAAGTAACCAAAAACATCATCATCAACAACAAAAACAAAACATATTTTCTTGCTTCCTTCTTCTCTGATCAGTGTCTGCCTGCCACAGCCTGGAAGCAGACCTTCGCCTTCAGTTTGAGCGTCAGCAGACACAAACCTTAAGCTGCAAGACTGTACATCAACAGGAAGCAAGATGACGCATCAGTCCGCGGAGATACCTAAGCCGAGAAGTCTCCGCGCAGTTTTCTCCCTTCTCAGAGGATCCTATGTGATGGATTAAGTTTCCCAAACTCCAAAATACATTTACGATATAGGATTTTAACATTTAATCCCCTGGCCATTCGCTTTGGCTTGAAACAGATTGTTTATCTTCCTCCCGAGAGCACAAAACGCAGCGCTGAAATGGGAACCAGATTTTTCACTCGGTGAACTTCATGTGGTTTCCCCATTTCTCCTGGCGTCGGTTTCCCGGCAGACATTCATCTAAAACATTCCTGCTTGAGTGATTTGTTAGGAAGGTGGATCTGGAGCTTTCTGTGGCACATTTCAGGGTACTCCTAACTGCACCAAAGCAGCATGCACCTCTTAGGGCCTCACTCCGGAGCTGCAAAGTCCTTTGTAATCGGGTGGCAGTCGGGGACTGGGGGTGGGGGTGCAGTATTGTGTCATCTAAAGAGACCTTGATTAAGAAATCCCCTTTCTTTGGATTTTCTCATGCAGGAAAGTCTCATGTTAAAATAATAGGTATTTATTTGCAGACTCCATTTGGAAACCATTGTGGAGCACACAGAAATTATAACTACTTCTGCCATCTAGGAATGTAAAATAAAATTGGAAAGGTTAGATGTAAAAACCTGAACAGGTTTTCTAAAAAGGTAGTTTTAAAGAATTCCGGAATAGTACAAGCAGCAAATGCATGAAAAAGATGTCAGATGTTGGTTTTGTCAGGTTTAAGGGAGATGCCTGGAAATATTTGCACTGTTCTTTGGAGCTAACTTAAATTAAAAGATATAATCACTATATACTCATTACCATTCTCTCTCCTTTGTAAAGGCATTTAGTGTTTTCCCCCC
>JADRCC010328969.1:8315-32975 GCA_019843855.1 Hylomyscus alleni | reverse complement strand
GGGGGGGTGCAGGATATGAATGTGGGTAACACAGTTGCTTATGCTTTGGGCACGCAGTGAACTTGTCCACAGTTTTGAATGCTTACAACACATGAAAGAGTTAACAAAAGGTTTAGAAATACCAATTCATTTCTTCATAAAAAGAAAATTTTGTCATTTAGAAGTTGTAAAACTTAAAAAATTACAATGTTGAATTCTTAATTACATTTGGGTCTCCTTATCAAAAGGTACATTACCTATAATTCAAAATTTAATTGTATAACAAAAGAAATGTATACCTGTTTATTGCTGTTGCTTCCATTCTGAGGACATATCTAGACATATGTCTAGATATTCATATATATATCTTTATCTGTGTGTGAATAACTTGTATCTGTGAGTATTCAGCTTGTAGACAAATTGGTGGAGACAGATAAATGATTGAAAAAGTAACAATTTGTTTTCATTTCCCAATGTTTATTTAAAATGTATTTTGTAGTCCAAGCACATTGAGAATTTGACTTGAAAAGGTTTCTTTTTGAAAGTGACAAGCTAGCTTTCACTAAAACATTAATCCTCTGGCTATTTATCAGAGACTACAGGCAGCACGGAAACTGAAGAATGGAAACATATTCAGAGAATCAGGAAAAGCCTTGGACTTTTTAAGCTCAAGAACCTTTGCATTACAAAAAAATCTGGAGGTACATGTGTTTTTAGCAAAAATAAAAGTGAAAATTCTCAGTCAACTGTGCAGAAAAAGAAGCAGACCATAAAAAATTTATTATAGTGGTTTTCTTATTAATGACTTTCTTTTAAATAAATTTTTATAAGATATTTTCTTTATATACATTTCAAATGTTATCCCCTTTCCTAGTTTCCCCTCCAAAAAGCCCCTTTCTCCTTCCCCCTCCCCCTACTTGACAACCAACCCACTCCTGCTTCCTAGCCCTGCCATTCCCCTATACTGGGGCATAGAACCTTCACAGGACCAAGGGCCTCTCTTCCTACTGATAACTGACAAGACCATCCTCTGCTACATATGCAATTGGAGCCATGAGTTCTACCATGTGTACTCTTTGGTTGGTAGTTTAGTCTCTGGGAGCTCTAGGGATACTGGTTAGTTCATATTATTGTTCCTTCTATGGAGCTGCAAGCTCCTTCAGCGTGGTGGGTCCTTTATCTTGCTCCTCCATTGGGGACCCTGTGCTAAGTCCAATGGTTGGCTGCGAATATCCACCTCTGTATTTGTCAGGCAATGGTAGAGTCTCTCAGGAGACAACTATAACAGGCTTCTGTCAGCAAATACTTGTTGGCATCCACAATAGTGTCTGGGTTTGGTGACTGTATATGGTATGGATCCCCAGGTGAGGCAGTCTCTGGATGGTCATTCCTTCTTCTCTGCTCCACACTTTTTCTGTAACTCCCTTCATGGGTACTTTGTTCCCCTTTCTGAGAAGGATCGAAGAATTCACACTTTAGTCTTCCTTCTTCTTGAGTTTCATGTGGCTTGTAGATTGTATCATGGGTAGTCCAAGCTTGTGGGCTAATATCCACTTATTAGTGAGTGCATACCATGTGTGTTCTTTTGTGATTGGTTTACCTCACTCAGGTTATTTTCTAGTTCTATCCATTTGCCTATGAATTTCATAAATTCATTGTTTTTAATAGCTAGTAGTACTCCATTGTGTAGATGTACCACATTTTCTGTATCCATTCTTCTGTTGAGGGACATGTGGGTTCTTTCCAGCTTCTGGCTATTATAAATAAGGCTGCTATGAACATAGTGGAGCATGTGTCCTTATTACATGTTGGAGCATCTTCTGGGTATATGCCCAGGAGTGGTATAGCTGGGTCCTCTGGTAGAATTATGCCCAATTTCCGGAGGAACTGCCAAACTGATTTCCTGAGTGGCTGTACCAGCTTGCGATCCCTCCAACAATAGAAAACTGTTCCTCTTTCTCTGCTGGCTCTCTGCCAGCTGGTCCAGGCTGAGAGGAGAGAATCCAGTCCAACTGAGTCTCTCAGGGATTGAAGTGAGTGATGAGTGTTGCAGCTTGGATCTTCTCTTCTCTGGAGAATAACCACTCTGAGCCTGGATTCGGTCAAAGTAGGAACTCCTTTAATTGTATCAATCTTTTTGTTTTTTTTTTTTTTTTGTTTTGTTTTTTGTTTTTGCTGAGGTGAGATGACATAGAGGGAGTGGAAAGGTGAAGATGGGTATGGAGTAACTGACAGAGCCAACAAAGTTATTCTACGTCAGCAGTAGCTAGGCAAAGGCAGGCTTAAGCAGGTCTTGTTGAGTCACTTCAGTATGAAAGTGACTGAGACAGTGAGCTAGAGAAAGGACCCAAGGAGCTGAAGGGTTTGCAATCCCTTAGGAGGAACAACAATATGAACTAACTAGTACCCTCAGTGCTTGCAGGGACTAAACCACCAACCAAAGAGTACACATGGGGGGACTCATGGCTCCAGCTGCATATGTAGCAGAGGATGGCCTAGTTGGTTATCAATGGGAGGAGAGGTCCTTTGCCCTGTGAAGGTTCTATGCCCCAGTGTAGGGGAATGACAGGGCCAGGAAGCAGGAGAGAGTGGATTGATGAGCACAGGAAGGAGAGAGGAGGGAGGGAGCAGTTTTGTTTTTGTTTTTGTTTTTGTTTTTGTTTTCCCCCAGAGGGGAAACCTGGAAAGGAGATACCATCTGAAATGTAAATAAAGAAAATATCTAATAAACAACAACAGCAACAACAACAAAAACCAAACCAAAACAAACAAACAAGAAAAAACTAGAGTCAGGCTCAGGTTTGTCCTCAAGGCCCAAACCAGGATCAAAATGGGGCCCAACATTTCTCCACATCCTCACCAGCATTTGCTGTCACCTTAGTTTTTGATCTTAGCCATTCTGACTGGTCTGAGGTGGAATCTCAGGGTTGTTTTGAGTGCATTTCCCTGATGACTAAGGATGTTGAACATTTCTTTAGGAGATTCTCAGCCATTCATTATTCCCCTGTTGAGAATTTATTTTTTGGCTCTGCACCTCATTTGTTTTAATTATTTTTTTATTAGATTTTTTTTTTATTTACAATATCTCCTTTCTCAGGTTCCCCTCCAAAAAAGAAAGAAAGAAAGAAAGAAAGAAAGAAAGAAAGAAAGAAAGAAAGAAAAGAAAAAGAAAGAAAAGAAAAGAAAAACTAAAAAAAAAACCCCTATTTCCTCCCCCCTCCCTCTGTTCAGTACTGCATCCCCTCCTGCTTACTGGCCCTGGCATTCTCCTACACTGGGGCATAGAACCTTCACAGGGCCAAGGGCCTCTCCTCCCACTGATGGCCATCCTCTGCTATACATATGCTGTTGGAGCCATTAGTCCCACCATGTGAATTCTTTGGTTGGTGTTTTAGTCCCTAGGAGCTCCAAGGGTACTAGTGTTATTTGATTCTCTGAAGTCTAACTTCTTGTGTTCTTTGTATATAATGTATATTAGCCCTCTATTGGATGTAGGATTGGTCATGATCTTTTCCCAATCTGCTGGTTGCACTTTTGTCCTATTGACAGTGTTCTTTGACTTACCAAAGCTTTGCAATTTTATGAGGTCCCATTTGTCAATTTCTGACCTTAGAGCATAAGCTATTGGCATTCTGTTCAAGAAATTTTCCCCTGTGCCCATGTGCTCGTGGCGCTTCCCCACTTTCTTTTCTATTAGTTTCAGTGTATATGGTTTTACGTCAAGGTCCTTGATCCACTTGGACTTGAGCTTTGTACAAGGAGATAAGAATGGATAGATTTACATTCTTCTACATGCTAACCATCAGTTGAGCCAGCACCATTTGTTGAAAATGCTGTCTTTTTTCCACTGGATGGTTTTAGCTACTTTGTCAAAGATCAAGTGACTATAGGTATATGGGTTCATTTGTGCATCTTCAATTCTGTTCCATTGATATACCTGCCTGTCACTGTGCCAATACCATGGAGGACAAATGTTTAAATGTGAAGAAATGCATCCTAATAAAATTGACTTAGAATATTATAGTAACGCTATTTTTTTGATGCCAGCTTAAGCCTTAAGGACAGGCAGAATGAATAAAAGAGTCAAGAATGGTCCTTTCATGGAAAGGACTTCATAGCCTATAATTGCTGATTATTTCCTGAATCTATATTTTAATAGATTGCATAAAATATCACTATATTCAAAATGGCTTTGATGAAACAAACAGAGGAAGTGGGATTCAGAGCTTTTGAAATAGAAATAGTCTAATTCAGATGTACCTACAAAAGAAGATGTCCCATTCTGAGTGTCAGATCATGGAGTTCAGTATGATCGAAAGGATTTTAGGGCTGGTCTGGACAGTAAAGAGAAGTAAAAACTCATTCATTAAATAAGACATTTCACAGTAACAGCAT
Source organism: Hylomyscus alleni (assembly GCA_019843855.1). Classification (NCBI taxonomy): domain Eukaryota; kingdom Metazoa; phylum Chordata; class Mammalia; order Rodentia; family Muridae; genus Hylomyscus; species Hylomyscus alleni. Next base: position 28,601 of record JADRCC010328969.1, on the reverse strand, counting down.
TACAGCTCATCTATGCATACCAATAAAACATAAATCAAGGATAACATGAGTAAGTTTTACACAAGAAATATATTGACACATTTGTGTTGTAACCAAGCTTAATTTTAGATATTTATGCACAGTCAGATCACATATTTTAGAGTACATCTCAGAATGGATATGGTATCATGCATACCTCTGATCTTAGCAGTTAGAAGGCATTGAAAGGCAAATATATGTGTATCTCTCATTACTTTCTGTAAAGCAATGCATTTGGTAACACAGGCATGGAATTTTCACATATTGATCAAAGTTTACCATATGGTCTAATTTGACTATTGTTTGAAGTAAGTGTGTGTTACACAAAGATTCAATTATCAGAGTATGACTTGCATGTTAATTTTGATATTGGGAAATAAAACACCACAAGTTCATTAAAATTCTTATTTCAAAGGGCTGTACAGGTGGCTTAGCAATTAAATGCACTTGCTCTTCTTACAGAGGACCTGGCTTCAGTCTCTACCACCCACATGATCACTCATAAACATCTGTATATACCCTACATTAAGAAACACACTAATATGCATTAAATAAAATAAATACTAAAATTTAAAATTCCCTTCTCACTTTTCCTCAGATTTATTTTCCAAATTCAGGTTTTTAGTGAGGAATATAGAGCAATATTATTTCTAGATAATATCCATGCTCTAATTTTTTTTTGAGACAGGTTTTCTCAGTACAGCCCTGCTGTTCTGGAACTCACTCTGTAGACCAGGCTGGCCTCGAATTCAGCCTCTGTCTCCCAAGTGCTAGGATTAAAGGCATGCGCCACCACTGTCTTGCTCCATGCTCCAATTTGATACTGATAATTGAATACAATTTATTTGACATGTTTTAAATACCACCTTACTATTGAATGTCACAACTTAATTCTTCTTATTGTGTATTTTCTTTATAAGAGATATGATTAGAAAGAACAGTTTGATATAGTACTAGTTTGATTCAATTTCAATATTGCTGTGTTATTGTTTTTCTTTAATATGTATAATTTAAAGATGTATCTAATCAAATGGAAATTTGTTTAGATTAATTTTTAAGATCAAATTTAAGCCTAATCAAGCAATCAGTTCTTGTCTTCTCAACAAATGATATTATGGACTCCAGTGTAAATATTTTAATGTGTTACACAAATTATCCACTGTTTAAATAATATATGCACCAATTTACATAGTGAAAAAGTATTACTTTTATTTAATTAGATTCTAGGATGGGACTTTTAATGGTTACTACACATTTAGGCAAATCTTGTGTGTTACAATAAAACACCAAATGTGTATAGGTTTTTATTATTTGAATAGTAGACACTTTATAGGTTCAGTGACAATTTACCATAGTAGGTTTTAAGATCTGCTTTCTATGTCTACAATATCTAGATTTTACAAATGTAAATATTTAACAAAATAAAAAGGGTTTTAACCTTATAGTAATGGCTTCTCAATTCAAATGATACTATTTGTAGGATCAGAGTCATTCATTGATAATTACTTAGAATGGTCTAGTGTACAGAGTAATTGTACATGTCATATTGAAATAAATAAAAACCAGATTTGGCAGAGAAGGGAGTGGGGAGAGAAGAGGAGTGGAGGGAGGGGAAACTTTCATTGGGATATATTTTATAAGAGAAGAATCTATTTTCCATAAAAAACTGTTTTCAATATGTGAAAATTCACTCTCTATTTCAGTTGTTTTGGTATTTAATATGAACCAAACACTACTGATGCTAAGAAGTGCTTGCTGATAAGAGCTTGGTATAGCTGTTCCTTGAGAGGTTCTACTAGTACCTGACCAATGCAGATGCCCATAGTCACAGCCACCTATTAGATTGAGCCCAGGATCCCAATGGAAGAGCTAAGGGAAGGACCAAGGTAGCTGAAGGGTATTGCAACCCCATAGGAAGAACAACAGTATCAACCAACCAGAATCCCCAGAGCTCCCAGAGACTAAACCCCCAACCAAAGAGTACACAAAGAGCCATGGCTCCAGATACCTATGTCTTAGAGGATGGCCTTATCTGACATCAATGGGAGGGGAGGTCCTTGGTCCTGTGGAGGCTTAATGCCCCAGCTTAGGGTGATGCTAAAGTGGTAGGGAGTGGTGACTGGATGGAGGAGCAACCTCACTAAGACAAAGCAGGGGGAGACAGGGTTGGGATGGAGTCTGTGGAGGGGTAACCAGGAAGGGGGATATCATTTGAAATGTAAACAAATAAAAAGATTAATAAAAAAATAAATTGGGCATTAAAGGCTAAAAAACAAAAAGTACTGTATAACAACTGAAGGGAGAGAAAATGGATTGTGAAATTAGACTGCCAATTATATTTATGTGTTTATAATTCCAAATTTTTCCTTTGCCTAAATAGATGCTGCATTGTGGTGGTTAGAAGGAAGTAGGAAGCTCTTTTGTATGGGTCATTAGCTTTCAATTTCCTAAGTAAATACTGTTTTTAAAATGCTCACCTGGGGGCTGGAGGGATGGCTCCGTAGTTAAGAGCACCGACTGCTCTTCCAAAGGTCCTGAGTTCAAATCCCAGCAACCACATGATGGCTTACAACTATCCATAACGAGATCTGACTCCCTCTTCTGGAGTGTCCGAAGACAGCTACAGTGTACTTACATATAATAATAAATAAATAAATCTTTAAAAGAAAATGCTAACCTGGTACTTATAAACATTTACATATCAGCTTTAAGTTGCATATATGTATATACACATATAATTTATTAATTTTTCACTCCTAAAGTTACCTACATGAAATTATTATGTTTATATATGGCTTAAATTTTACAGAGATAAATTTATTTTAAAAGATAGTAACTTCAGTTTCTCTTATTGTTTCATTTATTTACATTTCAAATGTTGCCCCCTTTCCTGGTCCCCCTCCAAGAGTTCTTCATCCTCTCCCCCCCACCACCACCCCCACTTTGCCTCTGAGAGGGTTCTCCCACTCCAATCTGACACCCTCCCAGGTCCCTCATCTACCTACTCTCTGCTCACCCGGACCCTGAATCCCACTTCCCCGGGACATCAAGTCCCTACAGGATTAAGCTCATCCTTTCCCACAGCGGCCAGACAAGGCACTCCTCTGCTACTTACATGCTGGGGACCACAGACCAGCCCATGTGTGCTCTTTGATTAGTGGTTTAGTCTCTGGGAGCTCCCAGCTATTGAGATAAATTTATACTATTGTTATTCCTATGAAGTTTCCATCTCCTTGAGCTCCTTTAATCCTTTCCCCTAACTCTTCCATACTGGTCTCTGATCTCAGTCAACTGGTTGGGTTTAAGTATCTGCATCTGTCTCACTCAGCTGCTGGTACATCCTCTCAGAGGACAGCCATGCTAGGCTCCTGTCTGCAAGCACAATGAGATATCAGTAATAGTGTCAGGATTTGGTACCTACCCATGGGATCTATCTCAAGTTGGGCCAGTCACTGGATGGCTTTTTCTTCAATCTCTGCTCCATTTTTGTCCCTGCATTTCTTTAAATCAGCTGGGAAGTCCCAGAAAACTGAAATGCAAGAGGTTCCCAGGACTCAGTATGGATGATCTTTGCCAAAATGCCTAAATGTAGGGAGATGGAACCTGAAGAGACCACCTCCAGTACACAGACAGGGCCCCCAGTGGAGGGATGGGGTCACCAACCTACCTTCAAAATAACTTCATTTTCTAAGTTGGGATGTCCATTTCTACACATGATAGAGTAAATACTGATCATCGAAAGAATGCTAAGCTACTGATGTAATAAAATGTAAAATGATTAACATTTCACATTGCATCTCATCATACAAGAAGTTAGATGATTGTAAGTCTGCAGAAATCACATAATTTACAAAGAAAACAACATTTAAGATGCTTTATTTTTTTAAAAAAAATATACTACATCAGAGAAAGCATGTCTTTTTGTAATTTATTCACCTGGGTGTACAGAAATAAGACTTTCATCATAAAAATAGATTACTAAGTTTAAAAGCCACAGATATCATTCATTCCTTAAGAAGGAATGAATGTTGTCTTTAAAAAGTTCCTTCAATCATATGTATAGAAATCTTGTGAAAGCCTTATTGTTCTTAATATAGCGTCCTTTTAGATAAAGTTATGAGGTTAATGAAAACTTCCCAAAGAGAAGCTTTCAGAACTGCTAGAATTAAATAAGTGAACAGGCCAAAACTAGCTACCTTTTCAGCTCTTTATTAGTAAAATAAATATCAGATATGTGTCTGGAGAAATAAGCTGACTATATTGGCATGTTTATATTCACCAGCATGTATCAGTTGCACAACTTTATTCATTTCCCTGTGACATTTTGAAACAGTCATATGGTGTGTGTTGATCACACTCATTCCTTCCACAATCTTTGCAAACCTCTTCCCATTACAGTCCCTCTGTTCCAAACCTCTACCAAGGCATCTTTGCTATGGTGAGCCTTTTACCTCCTGTAGTCCTCACATCGAAGAAAACATGTTTATTTTACTTAAAAATGACCATCTTTAGTCCTATCCATTTTCCCGGAAATTACACTGATTCTCCTCTGTATTATTGAATGCAATTCTCAAAGTTCACATACAGCACATTTGGAGTGGGTCTTAATTATAGGTATTGGTTGCTTACTCCTACACAATTGTAGCAGTCTAGCAATGCGCACCATTGTCGCAGGTCTTCAGGTTTTAGTTGAGTGACAATGACCTTTCTCTTTTAGGACATACAGAGTACTTTACAGTACTATGGACACTATTCAGTAAGGGTGAAGGGTTGCATGCTCTGGGTTCAGTGAAATATGCAAGTGCTGTCTTCAGTAATAGGGCTTTATGAATAGTTTTTGGAGAACAATCAATAACCTTGGCAAAGCCTGAGATGTTTGGAGAATTCTGTGGGACCCTTTGGCCAACCATTTGATTAGATAAAGACCATTAACTGACACTAAGACTTTCATTTAGTGTCAAGAGATGTGTAGTGGAGCACTGAACCTCCCATTATTTGGTGATTCCCTTGAGATTTCCTTAATGAATGCATATTTTTAAGAAGATTCTACTGTAAGAATTTTTTCTGACCCTTCAAATGGCTCTTAGTTTTAGCTGTTCTGTGTTCTCTATCTTTTCCCTCCTTCCATTCCCCTCTCCATTTAATCCTCCTGTTCTATCTCCACCTAATTTCTCCATAATTGTATATTCTATTTCCCCTTCCTTAGGGAAGGGAAAATATCTATATCTAACATGTTTATCAAAGACTTGAGAGCTAATGTCTACATAAAAGCAAATATATACCATATTTCTCTCTTTTTGTTTGTATAGGTTACAACACTTACAATGATTACTGTTTTAGTTCCATCAGTTTACCTGTGTATTACATGATTTCATTTATAAATAGGTTATTAGTATTCCATTATGTAAATGTATCACACACATATGTACTTATATGTTGATGGATATATCAGTTGTTTCCAATTTCTTGTTATTATCAATAGCAGCAATGAACATGGATAAACAAATTTCTGTGTAGGAAGATGTAGAGTTCTTTAGGTAGATGCAGAAGAAATAGATATCTGTATCTTGAAGTAGATCTATGTCAATTTCCTGAGTACTCACCACATTAACTTTCAAAGTAGCTCTAGTCCTATCACCAAGGAGTGTTACCCTTTCCCAAACACTTGCCACCATGAGGTAGAATTTGTTATTGGCAAATCTGACTAGGTTAAGGTGAAATACCAAAATAGTTTTTGCATACATTTTCCTGATTACTGAGGATTGTATTCTTTTACTGTTTCTAAGCCATTTTTGTTCCATTTTTCGCTAATTCTATACTTAATTCTGTAGCTTATATTTTAATTGCCTTATTGTTCTCTTGATTATATATATATAAAATCTTGATTTTTTATATATATATATAATCTTGATATCTATTACTTCTGTATGTATATTATATATTAACCGCTATTATACATGGATTCAGTAAAGATATTTTCCCATTTGATAGCTTGACTGAGACTAATGATATATTCTGTCATAGAAGGACATGTTAGTTTCATTATTGAAGGGATTCAATCAATTGCTAGTTTTTGTATCTGTGCTATTAGTGTCCTCTTCAGAAAGCCGTGTGTGTGTGTGTGTGTGTGTGTGCATGTATGTGTGTGTGTGTGTGTTGTGCATGCATGTGTGTGTGTATGTGCACAAAATATGTCAGGACTACTACGTCATCACATTCACATTATGTGGTCTTATATTGAGGTCCTTAATCTTTTCAGACTTGAGTTTTGTATAGCGTGATAAATATGGATCCACTTCCCCTTTTATACATGAAACATTTAGGTTTCATCAGCACCATTAGTTGAGATAATATTTCTCCAGTTTGTAGTTTGACTTTTTATTTTGTCAAACATCTGGTGTGCATAGAAAGTTAACTTATATATGGGTGTACACTTCAGTTCCATACATATTATTATGAAGAAAAATCATGAGATTTTTACTAATATGTTTATGCAGTACAGCTTTAAATCAGGAACAGAGTTACCAAAGGCAGATTTTTTTTGTTTTCAGGGTTGTTTTCACTATGCTGGTTTTCTCCCTCCCTCCCTCCCCCTCTCTCTTTTTCTCTCTCTATATCTCCCTCTTCCACTCTCTCCTTCTCTTTCTCTCTCAGCCGTTCTATATAAATTTGAAACACTTTCAATTTTGGGAAGAGTTGTGCTCAAGTATTGATGGGGGTTGCATCAAATTGATGAATTACTTTTGTTAGATTTTCTATTTTCATTATGTTAATTCTAACAATCTGTGAACATGGGATAATTTCCTATCCCCTGATATTCTCTTAAATTAATTTTGTCAATGTATTAAAGTTTTTATGATTAATGTCTTTCATTTGCTTTGTTAGAGTTAACTTAAGATTTTCTTTTTTCTTGAGGCTATTGTTAAAATTATTTTTTCTAGGAAATCTATTAAGTTTTTTCTGTTAATTTTTTATCCTGCTAATTTCTGAAAGACTTTATAAGCTGCAGAAGCTTCCTGGTAGAGTTTTGAGGGTCATTATGTATGCTATAATAATACCTGCAAATAAGGTACTTTGCCTCTCCTTTTCTATATGTATATCTTTGATGTCCTTCCATTTTCATATTGCTTCATTGATTCTTTGTAGTTTGGCCCTAAATTGATTATTTATTCCTACATTCTTTCCTTGGATGCCGTTTCTTTTATTGTTGTTGTATAGAGTTCATGTTGCTATGGAAGATTTCTTAAATTATTTTTCATGGAGTCACTTAGTGCTAAGGACACTCATTTTAGAGCCACATTTACTGTGACTAGTAGATTTGCATGTGTTCTATTGTCATTTTCAGTCAATTCAAAAAGATATTTTAATTTCCTTCTTGATTTAATCTTGATATGTTTTCCACTCATTAGCAAGTTGCTCATTTTTCATGATTTTATATACTCTCTTTTGTGGCTTTTGTTGTTGACAGTCAGCTTTACTGTATATGGTAGTATAAGATGCAGGATATTATTTCAATTTTCTTATATCTAATGAGACTGGATATATATATATATATATATATATATATATATATATATATATCCATATATATGTGTGTATGTGTGTATTTATATATATATATATAAATATATATATATGTGTGTGTGTGTGTACATACATATATGTACACGTATATGTATATATATATATACACACACATATATATTCTGTTATTTTCTTACAAATCTTTTGCACGTTTATGATGGCTTCTTAATTACCAAATACAAAGGCAAAACCAGATTGCATTATAATTTGAGAATGAAAGACTTCTATAACCTAATCTCTCCAACTTTAATTTCTCCAACTACAGAATTACAAATTCTCCAACACTGGCAATATACTTAGACACAATACAAAGTCTCAAATACTATTGTCATGAAAAATACAAATAGAATAAAAGTAACAAAAATAGTCTTATGGTTTGAATGTCCTTCTTCCTCTTCTGAGTGAAGCTCTTTATATATGTTCCTTCATGTTGGTTGGGTGCTTATGAATTGCTTTAGCTTGTGTTTACCTTGAGACATTTCGTTTTTCATTGTTTTTGAAGAGTAACTTGGTGGAGACAGCAACCATGGCTAATAGTTGTTTATGTTAGGGCCTTCAAATATATTATTTCCTGATTATATGGCTTTTAGGTTTTCTCTAGAGAAGTCTACGGTTACGTTGACAATTTTGCCTTTGTAACAAATATGGCATATGTCTCTTTCAGATTTCTATAATTTGCTCTGTAGTTGTAGAAATATAACTATGCAAATTCTATTGACTTTTAAGTAAATATGTATTTGTGGAGAGGTGTCCTGTATTTGGATTTGCACATCTTTCTTTAGGTATCAGATATTGGGGCTTTGGTCCCTTTGCATACCTAGGTACACTATGTTTTGTTCACCAAAGATTTTTCTGTTTGTGTCTGATTTATGTTCCAAAAGAGTTAAAGTCATAGTTATGTTTAGTAATTTATTTTCCTCTTTATCATTTTGCTGAGAAGTTTCTTCTACACTTTTTTTTAATCAAAGCCAATTCATCATTTGTTGCTATTTGCATTCTGGACAGGGTTCTTCCGAGCAAACCCTTTGCTCCTACTGTATGCACTGTTGTACACTTTGCTCCTACTGTATGCACTGTTGTACACTTTGCTCCTACTGTATGCACTGTTGTACACTTCATTTCTTGATATCCTCTTTATTTTGCATGATCTAGTCTGTTGAGAAAGTTTTACATTAATATTTTATTTTTCAACCTTTCCAATTGATCCAGTTTTTAATAAATAAATACTAATTTGATAAATTTTTTATCTAAGTCTTGAGTTGAATCCTTTGCTATATTCACCTGATAAGTAAAATATTCCCTGAGATCACAGTTCACGTTTAAAATTAGGCCTTTGTTTTATTTTCCAAGATGACAATTATTTTACACTTGGGTTTTTTTATTGGAGAGTTATGCACTTTTTTTTATAAAAGAAAGAGAAGAGTCGTGCTTCCTGGTGTATTTGAATTCTTGTGCTTCTAATCTGAGACTAAGTATCGTTGAGATAAATAGCTTTTCCGTGCATTTTTTTTTTAAACTGGGCCATGTTCTTTTTGACGCTCCATTCAATACTTGAATCGTCTTTGTATGTCAGTGGGTGAGAAGCTATCAAAACAAAACTATACAGCATGAATTCAAAAAAATAATTCCACCCATAGAAACTAACAAGAAAGGAACTTAAAAATATAGCATAAACTATTAAATTAAAAATTAAAAATTAAACTCATCAAAAACACAGTATGGAATAGAGGGGTGAGAAAAGAAACAAGATTAAAAAAAGATGTGTAGAACAGATGAAATATGGGAACATTTAAACAAAATTTTTAAAATGAAATACAAAAGAATAAAAGTCTCAAAACTTCGTTGTATATCATCTCTTGTGTCTGTAATGGTGGCACACCACTTTTATCCAAGCACTCAGGAGGCAGAGGCAGAAGGATCTTTTTAAGTTTCAAGATTGCCTGGCCTACAAAGTGAGTTACAGTACAGCCAGAGCTTCATTGAAGTCCTGTCTTAAACAGCAACAACAACAACAAGTGATTTCTTGTGCTGAAGATATAACTCGGGGATAGGATTCTTTTCTATCATGAGTGAGGTAACCCAATCACAAAAGAACACACATGGCATGCACACACTGTTAAGTGGATATTAGCCCAGAAGCTCGGAATACCCAAGATACAATCCACAAACCACATGAAACTCAAGAAGAAGGAAGACCAAAGTGTGGATTCTTCAATCCTTCTTAGAAAGGGGAACAAAATACTCAAGGGAGCAAACACTGAGACAATGGGTGGAGACTGAAGGAAAGGCCATGCAGAGACTACTCCACCTGTGGATCCATCCCATATACATTTATCAAATGCAGACACTAAAGTGGATAACAAGAAGTGCTTGCTGACAGGAGCCTGATATAGCTGTTTCCGGAGAGGCTCTGCCAAGTGCCTGAAAATACAGAAGTGGATGCTTGCAACCAACCATTGGATTGATCATGGGGTCCCCAATGGTGGAATTAAAGTACTGAAGAAGCTGAAGGGGTTTGCAGCTCCATAGGAAAAACAGCAATATCAACCAACCAGAACTCCTAGGTTCTAAACCACCAACGAAGGAGTGCACATGGAGGGACCCATGGCTCCAGCTATGTATGTGGCAGAGGATGGCCTTGTTGGGCATCAGTTTGAGAAGTGGTCCTTGGTCCAGTGAAGGCTCTTGCACCAGTGTAGGGGAATGGGAGGGCAGGGAGAGAGAAGTTGGTGTGTTGGTGGGGCATGCACTCATACAAGCAGGAGGAAATTCTACGTTTTAATGTAATCTCCATAGTATTCTTAAGTATTTGGCAAAAATTTCCTATAAGAATAAATTTCATAATGATGTTCATTGTCAGGATCGTTTTCCCCTTATGAGATTAAATATGAAAGGAAGTATCATAGTTATAAATTAATTTTGTTGAAAATTTACACTCATAAGTGACAAAGGTAATAGGTTTTTTAAATATGATTTGGAAGATTCTTAAAACTATGTATTAATACCAGTATGAATGGCCAATATATTTACAATCTCTGGATTTTTATATATACCATGACTAATGAATTTCAACAGTAACTCTCAAAAGATTATTGGTTTTATTATAGTTGCTCCTTTTAAATCATCACTGAAGACAAATAAAATCCATTAAAATAATATACTCAAAGCCATTGGTTAACATTCTTTGTTAATCAAATATTTCTTAAATTGCATTATTTACAAAACACTGATGTTTAAGACAGTAGAAACCCAAAAACAATTATAATACATTTCATGACCTACTTAATAGTTTGATTTCTCAAATGACTTTGGATCCTCTGAAATGGAAAAGTCAAAAGGAGCTAGAAGCCAAATGTGAGGCTTATAACTTAAATTCCAGGTTTTGAGAGCTAAAGGAGCAGAATTAGGACCAACGTGGCCTGTAAAGGGAGACAGTCACAAAAGGGAAATAGAAAAAGAAGAAAAGGGAAAAGAAAACATAAAGTAGAGATGCAGAGACCTGCAAAGAGCTGAGTGAATGAGTGCAGGAATTGGGTTGAGTGTCAGGAAATAAGTAAGATTTATGGATATATGAGCATGTTTGAATCATATTCTTGCACCAGAGTTGGATCATGTCAGTCAAATAAATCCCAGATGATCTAGCCTGACACAGCCAATGTTTATTTTTCTAGAGAATATGTTGAGAACGTGTAACTGCTGCTTCAGACTGACCATAAGACTTTGTGAACAGGTGTTCTATCACTCTGAAATGGATGGGAAGTTGCCGATACATAGTGTCTTTTTTTTTCTTTTTGTCAAAATGAAAAATGGAATTCTTTCTTTTCCTCAGGTGTATTTTTCCCCTACCTTGCAGCTTGAATCATTGAAGACTTTTTAAAAAAATAATACCATGCCCTCCCTTTCTAATTTAAAAGGTATTTCATTAACTATATCTGTGGGTTAAAAAGTGCTACCACTCACCTCTTTTGAGTCCTTTGTCTAAAGTGCATGGTGTCTTTTACAACAAGGATGTACTCTTAAACTGTCATGCAACTATAGCCTATATTGCTATAGGAAAATGCTACATTCTACATTGATTGCTAGTTACTCCTCCAGCTAATAACCTGAAAAGAAGTTTACCTTGCCTCCCATTAGAATTTTTTAAATGCCTTATGGTTTCTATGGGAGTGTTAGCATCCTATGTAGTATAACCCCATATGTATTTTAAATAAGGTAATACAATAATATTTCCTCTGTTTTTTTAACTTTCATTTTAAATTATATTTTAACTTTACCACCTACCCTTTCCTTATCATCCTTCCAACCCTTCCTATATTTTCTCCCCTTTAATCCCTCTATTACTGTGTCCTTAATCTCTCCCAAGTTCTCTTTATTATAATTATCATTGTTTGACATATACCACACAAACACACACACAGGCACATGCACACACACACATACAGACATACATTAAATATATAATTACAACCTGCTGTACCTTTTTAGTGTTACTTGTATGTACAATTATTTTTTATTGAATAATAGGTATTCAACAACTATTATTATTCAATAACCAGTTAGGGGCTCATTCACAAGGAAAACACTCTTAGCTTTACTTAGCTTACTGCAGTTCTTTATCTAGTAGTGGTGGCCCATAAGCTACCCCATTTCCATGTTAGCATGCCTCTTGTTGTTGTCAATATTCTAGTCTTATGATTATGAAGTGGGGAAGATAAAAGGTACCCTACCCTGGGGGAGATAAAAGGTAATTTATACCCATCCCTTTTAGGTTCCAAAGTTCATGCTTGAGAACCAATTCAATTATTGGGCTTTTTTTTTTTTTTTAACAGAGGCTAGATAGGAGTTAATTATATGGCTGCAGCCACTTCTGTTCTGAGCAGTCACACCTGAAAACCCTTACTCGATAACAGTAAGGCCTTCTAGTAGCCGAATATATAAAGCCTTTGGTCTAGTCTTCTTGGGTCTGTATATGAGACTGCCCCTTTTAGGCCATCTTAAGAATTGCCAGGTATTAGCAAATAGCTGAATACTCAGGTGAGGGTCCTTTGTTATATTCTGCTCCTTGTGTGGAGCTGTATACTTTCAGCATGTCCAGCTGGAATGAAAGTTTTCAAGGTGAGCTCAGATTAAGCGGTTGAGATAAATGTTGCTTGCCAGGTGAGTCTGTCATTCACAATGCATTGTTATATTACTGTGTTGTCATACATATAGCTGTCCTTTCATTTCTAGAACACAGTCTCACAACAGACTTCCAATTCCAATGGCTTTTCTAATCCTTCAGCAGATTTCCACATCTTTAGTAAAATTTCCTTTACTTTAGGCTCGAGTGTTGTGTTGTATGACGTGGAGCTGGGCATCATGTGGTTCGTTGTTCACTATATTTGAAGCAGTTGTGATTTTCTCTGATGGTCTCTGCTACAAAGAAAAGCTTCACTAATGAGGAATGTTAACTGTGCTTGTCTGTCAGTATAAGGTTATGTATTTAAGATGAAGTTAGAAACTATGCTGTTTTTGTAAAATGAAGATCCATATAGTCTATGACATTTTTAAGACTTTATATATTTATATTCATTTAAGAAAATACTAGTAGTGATCTATTATTTTGAAATATACAGTTAATATGTTTGGAGTTATTTAAATTTTATTTTTTAGATGTTTTCCTTATTTACAATATCTCCTTTCCCAGGTTCCCTTCCAAAAATAAAATAAAATAAAATAAACAAAAGCTAAAACAAACCCCTGTTCCCTCCCCCCTTCCCCCTGCTCACCACCCCACCCCCTCCTGCTTATTGACCCTTGCATTCCCCTACACTGGGGCATAGAACCTTCACAGGGCCAAGGGCCTCTCCTCATATTGATGACCAACTTGGCCATCCTCTACTATACATATGCTGCTAGAGCCATTAGTCTCACCATGTGTACTCTTTGGTTGGTGTTTTAGTCCCTGGGAGCTCTGAGGGTACTAGTTCATATTGTTGTTCATTCTAAGGGGCTGCAAACCCTTCACTCCTTGGTACATCTACACAAGGGAGTATTACTCAGTTATTAAAAACAATGAATTTATGAAATTCTTGGGGAAATAGATGGATCTGGAGAATATGATCCTGAGTGAGGTAACCCAATCACAAAAGAACACACATGGTATGCACTCTCTGATAAGTGAATATTAGCCCAGAAGATGGAAATACACCAAGTAGAAACCACAAACCATAAGAAACTCAAGAAGATTTAATCCCAGCACTAGGGAGGCAGAGGTAGGTGGATTTCTGAATTTGAGGCCAGCCTCATCTACAAAGTGAGTTCCAGGACAGCCAGGGCTACACAGAGAAAACCTGTCTCGAAACCCCCACCCCCCCAAAAAAAGAAACTCAAGAAGGAAGACAAAAGTGTGGATACTTTGTTCCTTCTTCAAATGAAGAACAAAATACCCATGGAAGGAGTTGTAGAGACTAACTATGGAGCAGAGACTAAAGGAAGGACAATTTAGAGACTGTTCCACCTGGGAATCCTTCCCATATTCAGTAATCAAATCTAGACACTATTGTGGATACCAGTAAGTGCTTAATGACAGGAACCTGATATAACTGTCTACTGAAAGGCTCTGACAGTACCTGACTAATACAGAAGTAGAGGCCCACAGCCATCCGTTGGACTGAGTACAGGGTCCCAAATGAAGAAGCCTATGACATTTTTAAACATCCTTGTTATATCTTATTTCACCTTCCACATTCTCTCTGCATTTTTCTCCAAAGACTACTTGCTACTTAAAACTGACCTCTGTTTTGTTTTTGTTTTTTCACTTTCTCTCTTCATGACACCTTTATACTACTCTTCAGTCCTCTAAAATCTAAAAGTCTTTCTACCTGATCTTCTACTTGCCTGGCTTTGTGTTTTCTTCAGATTCTATACAGATGTCTAAAATTTTAAAGCTAAACTCCACAAGTAGAGGATCTGTGGAGCTGGTCTTTCTGAGTCTGGGTCACCTTACTTATGATGTGCTATTTTTCTATCCACCACATGCCAATTTTTTTTCTAGATACCTAAAGAGAATTCTTTTGTTTATAGATACAACACTTTCACTATTCTTTCATCAATTGAAAGACATGTAGGGTATTTATTTTTCTTAACAATTGTTAATAAAGAGGGGATACCTCCTGAGAATTAGCTCTCATAACTTTTGGAACTGCTAGACAAGATACTAGGAGAGAAGAATTAATAGCCTTACTTTGTTTAGGAACCACAAGAAACGTCAGCCTGACAAGATATCCCCAAAGTATCATAGAAGAACTATTCATCTTGGAGGTAACAAATAGCTGACTAATTAGACCTAAACCCTTCCCAGTCAGAGGGAAACCATACCTAGTACTACAAATTTGACTAACTACCCATGTCTGATGAGTTAATGGATCCCAGAAAACAATCTACTGAAATCTTTCCAAATGAGTATAACATTAAACTGTGTTATAATATCTTCCCTTGTAGACACAGTGTAGTTCTCACTCCTCTTCAAAGAAAATTCTCTCTCTCTTTTTTTGGGGGAGGGAGGAGTTCCAGACAGGGTTTCTCTGTGTAGCCTTGGCTGTCCTGGTACTCACTCTGTAGACCAGGCTGGCCTCGAACTCAGAAATCCACCTGCCTCTGCTTCCCAAGTGCTGGGATTAAAGACGTGCACCATCACTGCCTGGCAGAAAACTCTTTTTGTAATAGAGACCACCACAGAGATCCACTACTGGTCAAAATGCATAGAATATATGATTGTGGGGTGCCCAGGTCCAATACACTCATCTCCAAAGCTTCCCTTACACTAAGGTTCAAGAAACAGATTTTTCTCTCCAGTGACTTTCTAAAGCAGGACCAGCCAGGAGGCACAGGCCTCACAAGTCACAGGGCAACAGGGACAGGATCCTCTCAACCTCCCTCTACACCTAGAAGTGACATCAGTGGACCTGCAACCTTCTCTGATCCTTCCCTGCAAGTGGAAAGCCTGCCTTCAGGGAGTGCTTTAACCTAGGGACTCGGGTGAGATCCACCATTTTCTCTCTGGTGACTTTCTAAGGCAGGACCAGCCAGGAGGCTCAGACCTCACAAGTCTCAGGGCAGAAGGATAAGATCCTCTCAACCTCAGACCAAACCTAGGAGGGACAACAAACCCACAGCCCTCTCTGCACCTTTCCCGCAAGTGGAGATTCTATCTCCAGGGTGTGCTCTTACCCCAGGACTCAGGAGGGCAACTGATCCACAGCCATCTGCACCTGGGATTTACCAGAGGACAGCTGATCTCCTAGAAGTGCTGACTCATGCTTACAGACCCACAGGAGGAACAAGCTCTAGTCAGAGACAGCAAGAACATCTAAACCAGAGATCAACAGATGGCGAAAGACAAACTCAAGAATCCTACCAACAGAAACCAAGACTACTTGGCTTCATCGGAACCTAGTACTCCCACCACAGCAAGTCCTGGATATCCCAAAACACCAGAAAAGCAAGATTTGGATCTAAAATCATATCTCACAGTGGTGCTAGAGGAATTTAAGGACATGAATAACTCCCTTAAAGACATACAGGAGAACACAGGTAAAAAGGTACAAGCCCTTAAAGAGGAAACAAAAAAATCCCATAAAGAATTACAGGAGATCACAAGTAAACAAGTAGAAGCCCTTAAAAAGGAAAGTCAAAAATCCCTTAAAGAATTACAGAAAAACACAAACAAACAGGTGAAGGAATTGAGCAAAACCACCCAGGACCTAAAAATGGAAGTAGAAACAATTAAGAAATCACAAAGACAGACAACTATGGAGTTAGAAATCTTAGGAAAGAAGTCAGGAGACATAGATTCAAGCATCACCAACAAAATACAAGAGATAGAAGAGAGAATCTCAGGGGCAGAAGATACCATAAAAATCATTGACACAAAGGTCAAAGAAAATGCAAACTGCAAAAAGTTCCTAACCCAAAAATCCAGGAATTCCAGGACACAATGAGAAGACCAAACCTAAGGATAATAGGTATAGAGAGAAGGAAGACCTCCAACTTAAAGGGCCAGTAAATATCTTCAACAAAATTATAGAAGAAATCTTCCCTAACCTAAAGAAATAGATGCCCATGAACATACAAGAAGCTTATAGAACTCCAAATAGACAAGACCAGAAAAGAAATTCCTCCCACCACATAATAGTCAAAACACCAAATGCACAAAACAAAGAAAGAATACTAAAAGCAGTAAGGAAAAAAGGTCAAATAACATATAAAGGCAGGCCTATCAGAATTATACCAGACTTCTCAGCAGAGACTATGAAGGCTAGAAAAATCCTAGGCAGATGTCATACAGACCCTAAAAGAATGAACACAAATGCCAGCCCAGACTACTATACCCAGCAAAACTCTCAATCACCATAGATGGTGAAACCAAAGTATTCCATGACAAAACCAAATTCACAAAATATATTTCCACAAAACCAGCCCTTCAAAGGGTAATAAATGAAAAACTCCAAAACAAGGAGGGGAACTGCATCTCTTGAAAAGGCAAAAGTGTAATCTTCCAACAAAACTAAAAGAAGATAGCCACATGAACAGAATTCCAACTCTAACAACAAAAATAACAGGAAGCAACAATTACCTTTCCTTAATATCTACTAATAGCAATGGACTCAGTTCCCCAATAAAAAGACATAGACTATCAGATTGGGTAAGTAAACAGGACCCAACATTTTGTTGCATACTGGAAACCTTCCTCAGTGACAAAGACAGACACTACCTCAGAATAAAAGGCTGGAAAACAATTCTCCAAGCCAATGGTCCCAAGAAAAAAGCTGGAGTAGCCATTCTAATATCCAATAAAATTGACTTTCACCCTAAAGTGATCAAAAAAGATGAGGGACACTTCATATTCATCATAGGTATGATCTACCAAGATGAACTCTCAATTCTGAACCTCTATGCTCCAAATCAAAGGGCATCTACATTCATAAGAGAAATTTTACTAAAGCTCAAAGCACACATTACACTGCACACAATAGTAGTGGGAGATTTTGACAACACACTCTCTGCAATGGACAGATCATGGAAACAGTAACTAAACCAGGACACAGTGAGACTGACAAAAGTTATGAAACAGATGGATTTAACAGATATCTATAGAACTTTTTATCCCAAAAACAAAAGGATAGACCTTCTTCTCATCACCTCATGGTACCTTCTCCAAAATTGACCATATAATTGGTCACAAATCAGACATTAAGAGATACAAGAAGATTGAAGTAATTCCTTGTATCTTATCAGATCACCATGGACTAAGGCTGCTCCTCAATAATAACATAAACCATAGAATGCCCACATACATGTGGAAGCTTAACAACACTCTACTCAATGATAAGTTGGTCAAGGAAGAAATAAAGAAAAAAATTAAAGACTTTCTAGAGTTTAATGAAAATGAAGCCACAACATGCCCAAACTTATGGGACACAATGAAAGCAGTCCTAAGAGGAAAACTTATAGCTTTAAGTGCCTACAAAAAGAAACTGGAGAGCACATACACCAGCAATTTGACAGCACACCTGAAAGTGCTAGAACAAAAAGAAGCAAATTCACCCAAGAGGAGTCAAAGGCAGGAAATAATCAAACTCAGGGCTGAAATCAACCAAATAGAAACAAAAAGAACTTTACAAAGAATCAACCAAACCAGGAGCTGTTTCTTTGAGAAAATCAACAACATAGATAAACCCTTAGTCAGACCATCTAGAGGGCACAGAGACAGTATCATAATTAACAAGATCAGAAAAGAAAAGGGAGAGATAACAACAGACACTGAGTAAAACCAAAAAATCATGAGATCCTAATACCAAAGCCTATACTCAACAGAACCGGAAAACCTGGATGAAATGGACAATTTTCTAGACAGATACCAGGTACCAAAGTTGAATCAAAATCAGATCAACTACCTATACAGTCCCTTATCTGCTAATAAAATAAAAAACAGTCTTTAATAGTCTCCCAACCAAAAAAAAAAAAAAAGCCAATGAGCAGATGGGTTTAGTGCAGAACTTTATCAAACCTTCAAAGAAGACCTAGTACCAATACTCTCCAAACTATTCCACAAAGTAGAAACAGAAGGTACTCTACCTAATTCATTCTATGAAGCTGCAATTACTCTTATACCTAAACCACACAAAGACCTAACAAAGAAAGAAGACTTCAGACCAATTTTCCTTACGAATATCAATGCAAAAATACACAATAAAATTCTTGCAAACCGAATCCTAGAACACATCAAAAGAAAATCATCCATCATGATCAAGTAGGCTTCATCCCAGGGATGCAGGGATGGTTCAATATTCAGAAATCCATCAACATAATTAACTATATAAACAAACTCAAAGAAAAAAAAACATATGATCATCTCTGTAGATGCTGAGAAAGAATTTGACATAATTCAACATCCCTTCATGATAAAAAAAGAGTCTTGGAAAGATCAGGAAGTCAAGGCCCATACTTAAACATAGTAAAAGCAATATACAGAAAACCAGCAGCCAGCATAAAAACTAAATGGAGAGAAACTTGAAGCAATCCCACTAAAATCAGGAACTAGACAAGGCTGCCCACTCTCTCCCTATCTATTCAATATTGTACTTGAAGTCCTAGCCAGAGGAATTAGACAACAAAAGGAGATCAAAGGGATATGAATTGGAAAGGAAGTAGTCGAATTATCACTATTTGCTGATGTTATGATAATACACTTAGGTGACCCCAAAAATTCCACCAGAGCTCCTAAACCCGATAAGCAACTTCAGCAAAGTAGAATATAGATCTAAAATTAACTCAAGTAAATCAGAGGCCTTCCTCTACACAAAGGATGAAGAGGCCAAAAAAGAAATTAGGGAAACAACACCCTTCACAATAGTTACAAATAATATAAAATACCTTGGTGTAACTATAACTAAGCAAGTAAAAGATCTGTTTGACAAGAACTTCAAGTCTCTGAAGAAGGAAATTGAAGAAGATCTCAGAAGACAGAAAGATCTCCCATGATTGTGGATTGTCAGGATTAATATAGTAAAAATGGTCATCTTACTGAAGGCAACCTACAGATTCAATGCAATCCCCATCAAAATTCCAACTCAATTCTTCACAGACTTAGAAAGAGCACTTTAGAATGCAAATCAACCCATTCCTATCTCCATGTACAAAGCTCAAGTCCAAGTAGATCAAGGACCTCCACATAAAACCAGACACAATGAAACTAATAGAAAAATAAGTGGGGAAGAGCCTTGAGCACATAGGTACAGGGGAAAATGTCCTTAACAGAACGCCAATAGCTTATGCTCTAAGATCAAAAATTGACAAATGGGACCTCATAAAATTGCAAAGCTTCTGTAAGGCCAAAGACACTGTCAATAGGACAAAACAACAACCTACAAATTGGGAAGAGGTTTTTACCAATCCCATATCTGATAGAAAGGACTAATATCCAATGTATACAAAGAACTCAAGAAGTTAGACTCCAGAGAACCAAATAACTCTATTAAAAAATTGGGTACAGAGCTAAACAAAGAATTCTCAACGGATGAATACCGAATGACTGAGAAGCACCTAAAGAAATGTTCAACATCCTTAGTCATCAGGGAAATTCAAATCAAAACAACCCTGAGATTCCACCTCACACCAGTCAGAATGACTAGGATAAAAAAA
>JADRCC010328889.1:0-12108 GCA_019843855.1 Hylomyscus alleni | reverse complement strand
TTTTTTTTTTTATTTGTTTGGGTATTTTTGCCTGCTTATTATGTCTGGGTACCATGACAGTGCTTGGTAGAGGCCAGAAGAGAGCATCAGATCCCCTACAACTGTAGTTAAAGATGATTGTAAGCCACTGTGTGGTGTGGGAAATAGCCCATTTAGCAGCCAGTGTTCTGGTTTAACCTTGTTTCTAGCTTTAAAAATAGTTTGGTGGAGAGGGTTAGGGAGTGGGAAAATAAGGGGAGAGAAAGGGATTGAAATTTGAGATAGGTCTCATTTTTGTAGACTGCCAGCCTGAAGCTTACTAAATAATCCAGGCTGCCCTCAAATATGCAGCAGTCCTTTTGTTCCAGCCTTCTGAGTTTGGGGATTACTGGCATTCAAAATTATACTCAGCTTCATTTCTTTTCATATAGTAAAAGTTGAACCATGGGCGGGGGAGATGAGGAGTGGTTCAAGTGAAAGGACTGGAGTTGGGAACACCTGAAGCCTGTGTGGCAGCCCATTTGTAATTCCAGCTTCCTAAGCAGACATGGAATCCCTGAGGCAAGATGGTTCTATCATCAAGTCATATGGGTGAGCCCAAGGTTTGACCAAGAGACCTTGCCTCATAATAATAAAGGTGAGGGGTGGTAGAGGAAGATTCTGGACATTACCCCAAGGTTTCCACATGCAAACATACACATACACATATACGTGTAAGGAGGAAAAACCCTCAGTTATTTGTTGAAAAAGTAAATGGGAAATACTCTTGGAGTTCTACTTGTAAAGTTAATATTTGTTAGTGGTCTTAAATTTGCAATTTTTTTCAATGCTAAGGAAATACCAGGCTTAGTTTGAAATTTCTTTTTTTTTTCAAGACAGGGTTTCTCTCTGTAGAAGGCGTGCGCCACCACTGCCCAGTCACAAACATATTTCCTTAACACATATTTCTCTCACTTGAAGTCTCAGGTATGCTGCCATTAGAATTTCAAACTGCCAGGCAGTGGTGGCTCACACCTTTAATCCCAGCACTTGGGAGAAAGAGACAGGCAGATTTCTTAGTTCTAGGCCAGCCTGGTCTACAGAGTGAGTTCCAGGACAGCCAGGGCTATAGAGAGAAATTCTGTCTCGTCCTCCCCATCCCCCCCCCCAAATATGTTTGTCTTTTTAAAGAATTTTTATGTGTATGTCTGTGACCTGGAGAGTGTCAGATTCCCTAGAGCTGGAGTAAATGCAGTTGTGAGCTGCCTATTATGGGTTCCGAGAAGCAAACTCAGTCTTCTAGAAGGTCACTAAGCATTCTTAACCATTGAGCTCTCTGTCCCACCTCTTATGTTTCTTAAGATCTTCAGTTTTCATTGTGAGTGAATTGTGGAATCCTGAGTTTGGCTGTGAGCTTATGGAGGCTCTCAGATTAGTACTTTGAGAAAGCAGTTAGATGGTATTATCAAAGAAAGTGATGGCTAAACAGTCAGCTGTTCTGCGGTGATTCACCCTGTTTTGCAGTTTATTTATGAAATGATGAGAGGAACCTAGTGGACTTTGTGATAGTCAATAGCTACTTATTTATGAAATGCCTGCTATTAAAAAACAATGTAGGAGAAGCAGGGCAGTTCTTTGCTTAGAGGATAAACATGCTCCATCAGGAAGATGACTTAATGTAGGTGAAAGTCTCCCCGAGGACTGTGCCAGGTCACAATACTTTTCCAGAGTGAAGCTTCTTTCCATCATGACCGTGTAGGATTTAAGCATGGTGTGGCTAGATCTGACTTTATAGGAGAAGTCTAGATTTTTGGTGAAATGCACTGATTTATTTTTCAGTATTCTTTTTTTGTTGTTGTTTTTCGAGACAGGGTTTTTCTCTGGGTAGCCCTGGCTGTCCTGGAACTCAATGTGTGGACCAGGCTAGGTCTCAAACTCAGAAATCTGCCTGCCTCTGCCTCTGCCTCCCAAGTGCTAGGATTAAAGGAGTACGCCACCATAGCCTGGCTCAGTATTAATCTTTAGATTTTAAAATACTGGTTGGGTAGTGTTCAGTTTATGAGCAGTAGGTCTGCTCTAACTTACCTCTGGGTTGAGTGAGAAAAATGAGAGCTATAACAGCTCTAGTAGAGGACTGTGTGACTAAGGGTGTAGCTCAGTAAACAGTAGCCTTGTATAATGCCCCAACTCCACCCCCACCAGAAAGAAGAAAGAAAAAGTGGTTACTACTCTGCATTAGGAAAAAGTTGGTGCTTGGTTTTAAAGAACTGACTAAAATTAATTAGTTTTTATACAAAGTATTTATTGATGGCCCCCACTCACTGTAGTTCAGGCGTTTTGAGTACTGCTTTCTCTAGAAAGAACATCCTGTTGGCTTTGCCTGTCAGCGGGCTGACAGAATGGTGCAGAAGTCAACACCCAGGAGTCCTGTTTGTACATGGTTAGAGACCATATGATAGAGAACATAGCAATTTCATATCTGTGAAGTAGGACCTAAGGTTGTCGTCTGGGGCCTCACCTTTCCACACAACGCTTGGTTTCAGCATTTTTTTCTGCAACCTATTGGTGAGTTTCAGTGATCCCATAATACTCGCATTTTGCATCCCTGCAAAGTCAACACCATGTAGACAGCACTGCTGCTGCAAGTTCTCCCCCCTGGTCCCACCCATAGATGTGGTGGTATCTCTATGTGATGGTGATTAAAACTAGGAAGACACTTCCCTGATATTTATTTTTCCAGCTCAGAATTCTTCAATGGTGTTTTCAGTTCAGGTTCTCCTTTTTCTAAAAGTAAGATTTTCACCTTTTGTTTGTTTGTTTTTTGTTTTTGTTTTTTTTCAAGACAGGGTTTCTCTGTGTAGCCTTGGCTGTCCTGGAACTCATTCTGTAGACCAAGCTTGCCTTGAACCCAGAAATCCACCTGCCTCTGCCTCCCAAGGTTTTCACTTTCAAATACCTGGCAGAACCATATGAATGAGTACCTTGCAAAGTAGACGACTATTATGCATTGTTCTAATATTGCAGGGTATGTAGCATTCTTGGCTTCTGCCTACTTGATGCCAGTAATACCCCTCAGCTGATGCTATCCAACAATTTCTGAAATTTTGCACCCTTAGGAGATAAGCATCCAGATCTCTTTCAGAGCATCTGAGCTGCCAAGTTAAAGTCTTAACCCGTTACAGCTTAGGTCAGGCTAAATCAGTCTAGAAGTAAGGTACTAAGAGGAAGTGTGATTTTAAAAAATTAAAAAAGGAGCCGGGCTGTGGTAGCGCACACCTTGAATCACAGCACTTGGAAGGCAGAGGCAGGTGGATTTCTGACTTCCAGGCTAGCCTGGTCTACAGAGTGAGTTCCAGGACAGCCAGGGCTACACAGAAAAACCCTGTCTCCGGGAAAAAAAAAAAGTTCAGTTTGGGATTAACTAAGTTTATTCACTTGTTGGATATCTAAGTGGAGATTCCCAATATATTTGAAGATATAGGGTGAGGGCTTTTAAGAGTACCCAAGACAATGGAGAGAAATGCAGGAATACCATCCTAGCTAGGGCTAGGATAGTGAAACTTTTTTAAATTATTTTTTTTTATTTGTATTTTATGTGCGTGAGTGCTTTGCCTGTATGTATGTCTGTGCACCCTATGTATGTCTGTCTGGTGCCTGTAGAAGCCAGAAGAGTGTCAGGTCCCCTAGGATAGAGTTATACTTATGAGCTGAACCCCAGGTCTCTGCAGGAGCAGCAGCAAGACCCCTGACTCATATTTTAGATTTCTTTCTCCCTTCCTCCCCTCCCTCTTTGTTTCGGGGATGGAGAGCACTTACTGCTTTTGCAGAAGACCAGCACCCACATGGTAGCTCACAATATCTGTAATAGGGGATCCAACACCCTTTCTGGTTTCCACAGGCATTGGTCCACAGACCAATGCAGGGAAAACAACCATATGCCAAAAACCTTAAAAAAATTCTAAGTGTGTGTGTCTCTGTGTAAAGGTCAAAGGACAACTTTGTGGAGCTGGTTCTCCTACATTTCCATGGTTGCAGGGACTGAACACTAAGCTTGAGCAGTACACACCTTCCCCTGCTGAGTCATCTTGCCAGCTTCCATCCTGAAAGTTTTTTTAAACCATAAAAACTTTTCCTCAGCCGGGCAGTGGTGGTGCATGCCTTTAATCCCTCAAACACACCAAAGCTTAGCTTAAAAGTAGAACTGGAGTATAGTTGAGGAGCCAGTGGTGCCCAAGCCTGAGGTATGTTGCAGGACATCTGCATGTTATGGAGCACAGCTGTAATTTTGGTGGACTTCACCTGAAATGTTTGTCTTCTTTTTTTATTTTTTTCCAAGACAGGGATTCTCTGTATAGCCCAGACTGTCCTGGAACTCACTCTGTAGACCAGGCTGGCCTTAAACTCAGAAATCCGCCTGCCTCTGCCTCCCAAGCGCTAGGATTAAAGGTGTGCGCCACCACTGCCCGGCTCATCTGAAACGTTTTATGCCTTTGTATTTGCTGTGGGCTTTTGTGTTGACCACTACTGACTGTGTGAATGGCATTTTATCTTACTTACCTGTCATATTTAAGGACATTGAGAGCAGGGCTTTCTTGCCTGACAGACATCTTTCACACTGGCCATAGATCAGAAGGACCTCATTCTTTCTGTGCTCTGCTGTGCTGCACAGGAGCTATAAGCTCTGTTGGATTCTTGAACTGTGGCTTGTTCAGATTGAATTATGAAATGGGAAATGCCAGGATAAAAGAACAAAGAGTGCTGTGTTCATATGTCCATGTTACATGTTAAAGTATTAGCACATTGACAAACTGAATTAAATAAAATACTTTTCATTTTTCTTTTCTTTTTTTAAAGATTTATTTATTTATTATATGTAAATACACTGTAGCTGTCTTCAGACGCACCAGAAGAGGGCGTCAGATCTCATTACGGGTGGTGTGAGCCACCATGTGGTTGCTGGGATTTGAACTCATGACTTCCGAAGCACAGTAGGTGCTCTTCCCCGCTGAGCCATCTCACCAGCCCCTCATTTTTCTAAGTAACCATTAGAAGACAAATTATACATGGTTCCTATTGGGTGCACTATTGCCTGAATAACCAAACTTAGATTATACGGTTTTAGTTCCTTAACTTTAAATGAGAATGCTTTAGCTTCCTGTTTGTGTGGAATTTGTCTTTGTATGCTTATTCATTTTCTGTGGTGGTTTAGAACAACTTATAACCTTGTACCTGCTAGGCAGGCATTCCACCACTGAGCTGTGTCATCAGTGCACTGTGTATTTCAATAAAGATCCCTTGATGATCCTCAAGTTTCCCATCCATCACAAACCACCAGCAAACTCTACCCCTTGTCTTATAGAGAGGGGAAACAGATTTAAATAGCTCCACGTGAAGTCTTGCCTACAGTCTTGCAAGGAATGGTTATTTAGTCATCCTCTGAAACACTGCCTCTTTTTTTTGGGGGGGGGGGATTTTCGAGACAGGGTTACTCTGTAGACCAGGCTGGCCTCGAACTCAGAAATCCACCTGCCTCTGCCTCCCAAGTGCTGGGATTAAAGGCGTGTGCCACCACCGCCCAGAAACACTGCCTCTTAACTAAAGGTGGGGTTTTTTCCACTCCTTGGTTTCAAGGCAGGTTTTCTCTGTATAGCCCTGGCTGTTCTGGAATTTACTATGTAGACCAGACTGGCCTTGAGCTTGGAGATCCATCTGCTTTGACCTTCCAAGCATTGAGACTAATGGTGTGTGCCCCCCACTGCCCTGCTGGATTTTTTATTTGTTTGTTTGTTTGTTTGTTTATTTATTTATGGTTCTGTTTTTTGTTTTGTTTTTTCAAGACAAGGTTTCTCTGTATAGCCCTGGCTGTCCTGGAACTCACTTTGTAGACCATGCTGGTCTCTACCCGCCTGCCTCTGCCTTCCAAGCGCTGGGGTTAAAGGCGTGCGCCACCACCACCAGGCCTGGATGTTGTTTTTTTTTTAAATGTGTATTAGTGTTTTGCCTGCATCTCTATCTATGCAATGTGTGTTCTTGGCAGATGAGGGCATCAGATCTCCTGGAACTGGAGTTACAAATGGTTGTGGGCTGCCATGTGGGCACTGGGAATTGAATCCAGAGACTCTGTAAGAATATTATCTGCTCTGAGCCTTAGAGCCATCTCTCCAGCCCCTAGTGAGGAGTTTTTGTGGCCAGTTTTATTCAGCCTTTGAAAACTGGCTTGTTGGTTCTTTCCTAGAATACAGTGTCTGGGATACAGAATAATTATTTAGTGTTCCTCAAAATTTCTTTTGTTGAGGCTCTAAAAGTAAATTTTGAGATAATATTAGGGATTGCTGATTTAATAAAAGCTCAGTCCTGAAATTATCATTATGATTAGTATACCCTTTTCATCAGAAGACATGCTGAGTCCTACATTCTTGGCTGGGAACCCTAAAGAAAGAACAGACACATAATGAAGCTGGGATCAGGTGGGGTTCTCTAACCACAGTAACCCAGAACCTCAGTGTGTTTATTAGGTACATAACACTGGGAAAGGTTACTCTCAGTAGGAGGTGTCTGGGACTGGCAGCCAGTCTACTGTGAACAGCTAGAAGATGCTACAGTTCTTACCCTCTGCACACAGTGATCAATTGTAAATACTCACATTGATTCTCAAGGAAAGCTTGCTGTCTCTTTTAGTCTGGCCTGCATGTGGTTTTGCCAATTTACCATGGCCCAATTGGCCTTGCTTAGGTCAAAATACACATTCATTCAGAGCTTCACTCACTCAGGGCTTCCTCTACTTCCTTACAGACAGAAAGAAAACCAACTTTTTCCTATAGAATTTAAGATCTTTGTGATTTGATATTAATATCTGGGTAATTTATCCCTAATATTCATTGAGGTTTCTTGACATCTTTCAAGATGACTCAAGAAATTAACCACTTAGCTTATGTACAAAGTTATCTGACAATCTGAGAGTCACCTTTAAGCCATCTTAGAATGCACTGTGCTTTCCTAGTCAGCATTCCTTATAACTCAGAACTATGAGTTACAAGCATGCAAGTGTAAACATACAGCCATAAGTAAGATGAACCCAACCCAATCTGAAAGTTCTTAATAGCAAGAGATTTATGAACTGTTTCAAGTGGAAGCATAAAGGGGTGCTTTATGCTTCCAGTTTATAGCCAGAAAATTAAGGGAAAAAGACAAAAAGCTTGGATTCTGTCTTAGTAAGTTTAATGTCATTTTGAGGCCCAACAAGTCACATCTTGTTTGTGCTCTGGTTTAAAGAACTACAGAGGGGACTTTGGAGCCCCTCTTCAGGGGACTGACCTTCTTTCTTTAGGGTGTTAGGTCATACTAACCTTCCTGGTTTTTTTCTTCAAGGGTCAGATGACTTGTCTGCAAAGCTGTGGGATGTAAGCACCGGGCAGTGTGTTTACGGCATCCAGACCCACACTTGTGCAGCTGTGAAGTTCGATGAACAGAAGCTTGTGACAGGCTCCTTTGACAACACTGTGGCCTGCTGGGAATGGAGTTCCGGAGCCAGGACCCAGCACTTCCGGGGGCACACGGGGGCGGGTGTGTTTTCCTCCTTTTTCAAGGGTCTTTATAATTACTTTAGCCATGCCTCATAAGACTAAGAGTAAAATATTTTAAGGTTTTTTTTTTTTGCTTGCTTACTTGCTTTTAATGTACTACTTTCTTAACTACTGAAGCTATTTTCCTGCATTTGAGTTACTTACATTTGGAATGTTTTGCACATTTTGTTTTTCTTTAGCGTTCCAAAGACATTTTAGTGTATGCTGGAAGAAGCAGCTAGCTGTCCTCATGTCTCTCTTGCTACACAGTCATATTTGTTTTTAGTGGATTCCATACTACCACACTTAGACATTCAGATCACTCCACTTACAAATTTAGAGCTGAAAACCCCTGGACAGAAGGTAGTTCACGGACTGTATCATCTTCACAGAGTATATGCAGTTAGTGGTTGGCTGCTAAGTGAGTAAAACAAGCAAACACCCTGGGATATCATGAAGGGAATCTCTGTTCTAGAATGTCATATTTATGAGCAGACTATAGAACACTCTGCCTTGTTTATCCTGAGTTTCTTATGTTGTACCTGGTGCTTAGCATTTTTTTAAACCTAATTCTCTTATAAAACACTCCTCCAGTTAAACTCATTAAAATTTTTTTTAATCTGCTATTACTTGTTTTAGAAATCTATGGTTTGTAGCCAAGTGTAGTGGAACACACATTTAATCCCAGCACTTGGTAGGCAGAGTCAGGCAGGTTTGAGTTTGTTCCAGGACAGCAGAGCTATGTGGAGAAACCCTGTCTCAAAAAGCAAACAAAAAGAAGTCCATGGCTTGGTACAGACCCCATCCATTAGAGTAATACCACACAGCTTCTAAGTGATTTCATTCCTTAACTCTAAAGTTTTCTTGGCCCTACTGGGCTTTTTGGTTTTTCAAGACAGGGTTTCTCTGTATAGCTGTGGCTGTCCTGGAACTCACTCTGTAGACCAGGCTGGGCTCGAACTCAGAAATCCGCCTGCTTCTGTCTCTGCCTCCCAAGTGCTGGGATTAAAGGCGTGTGCCACCACCACCACCAGGCCCTACTGGGCTTTTAATCCATGCATTCGCTGTCCACTCTATCTGAAGTCATATCTGACAGTCCTGGGCAGATTTAGTAATTCTCTTCAGTGTTTCTCTAGCAACAGGTAACCTCTTTTTTTAAAAAACAAAAAAACTTTCCCCTCAATTTTTAGAAGACCAGCATCTTCATTTCTAGGTCCCCGATATCCTTTTGAGTTTGATGGACATTTAAAAACAGATATTGAATATTCACTGTATGTCTTGAACTAGTTGCACGGTGTATGACGTGAAGAAATTTAGACACCGCTGACTGGATGGCTAAGTCTGACCTCTGAGATCCTTATTTATGAGCCTGAGTGCTGTTCTGCAGCTTATATGTTTGCCTTACTATCATTGCAGATCTTAAAAGGTCTGTCTGGGCTATCTAAAGTATGTGTGTGGTGTCAAGCAGGCAGCCCTAAAAAGGGATGCCATCATTTCCATCTCGCTGAATCGGACACAATAGGAGAAAGTGAATTCTCTGAATTATTCTCAAAGCTTTCTCAACCTTAGGATAAACTACGGTAGTAATGATAATATTTTTGAAATAGATTTTCTTTGTATCATAAAATTGCTAGTTTAGTAGTTCAGTTCTTAATGTGCTCTGGTTAGGAAGTTATGTGTTTATACAAACAGGAGAATAAATGTTACTGTTTTTACAAAGATCCAGTGACAGTGAAGCGTGTTTTTAACTGTGATTGTGTTGTATGCACTAGTGTTCAGTGTGGACTACAGTGATGAACTGGATATTTTGGTGAGTGGCTCTGCGGACTTCGCTGTGAAAGTATGGGCTCTATCTGCTGGGACATGCCTGAATACACTCACTGGGCACACGGAATGGGTCACCAAGGTAGGAAGACAAGGGATATCTTTGGTACCAGACTCCTCACGGGTGGGGAGTGGAGGATGGTAGACCTGTGTATACTGTCGATAATTATAGCAGAATAGATTCACTCACTGAGCACAGTGGTATGCAATAGTGACCAGTATGTAAAAGCCACTTTTATCTGGGTGTAGTGGTATATGTCTTGTAATCCTGACACTTAAAAGACAAAGGCAGAAATACCAGGAGTACAAGGCCAGCCCTGGGCTACATAATGATACCCTCAGATTCAGAACTGTAATTTTTGTTTTTGTTTTTGTTTTTTGAGACAGGGTTTCTCTGTGTAGCCCTGGCTGTCCTACAACTCACTTTGTAGACCAGGCTGGCCTTGAACTCAGAAATCCGCCTGCCTCCCAAGTGCTGGGATTAAAGGTTTGCGCCACCACCGCCTGGCCAGAACTGTAATTTTTGTTTCAGAAAAATGAGTGTGTGTAAGTTAGGTGAATGGTAGATTGCTTGCCCAGAATGAGGCTCTGGGTTTGATTCTTAAGACTACAAATAGACATACACACACGCACGCACACACACACCAAAAACCAAAACCAAGAAAAAGCAATCACTAAAAAAAAAAAAACCCATCACTAACAACAACAACAAAAAAATCAGTGTTTACAAAATGTGAGATAGGGAGGGGCTAGGGTGCATTGATAGCCCTGTACAAGACCCTAAGATCATACCCAGCACCACCGTGACAAAAATATAAGGGAAGCAAAGAAGAGGAGTCTTTAAGAGAATTCTGGGATGTTTTCTTGTTCTCAAAACAAAGCTGTTGTGTTTTAAATGTAGTATTGGTGATGGATATGTTATGCAGACACACTTCTTAAGCACATTGTGCTATTTTCTAAGAGGCTGGGTATCTAAGAGTAAACAAAATAGACCTTGGCCTGAACTGATGGATTTTAATCTCATAGAAATGGTTATAAAGTAGAACTGTCCAAAGAAAATTTTGTATAATTAAGTTCTATGAAGAAGAAATATAGTGAAGCATAAGAACGTCTAGAGACTAATTAGGACAAGCATTCTGAGAAGGGCAGAACAAAGGTGACTAGGAGATAGCTGCAGATGGAGCAGATAGAGTGTGGTTCATATGCGTGTGTATGGGTAGGAAAACACCTGAAGGCCAGTGCAGCCATGCTATAGAGCTGATAGCTGGCCTCACATGAGTTAGTGACTGTAGTGAGGTTGGTAGATAATAGAAGTGTATTGGGAAGACCATTGGAGGTTGGTTGAGTAATCTAAAATTTTCTCTGAATGGGTAAAAAGTAAGGTCAGGATAATATGTGAGATAGGGAACTGCTGGTTCATTTGTTAAACACAGAAATTGCTTGTCACCAGCAACCTTAGTGGGTATGGTCTCAAGATTCTGCCTGTGATATGGACAGGTTCCCCCTTTTATGACCTGAACACTGTCATCTATGTTTTAAGATTACTAAGACCTAGCAATAACAGATGACCCCAAGTGCTGTGGAATTTTGCCTTCCTCTGTTACTACTGTTTGCGTGGTTTTATTTGATTTTCACTGCATTTATTTGAAGTAAGGTAATGGGCATTTTGCCTCGTACCTTACAAATGAATAAACAGAAAAGTAGAAGTCCAGAATATAGCTCAGCAGGAGGCTATCTATGTGAACATTTTTCTGTTCCTTAATTAAGGACTGGGTCTTTTTATGTGGCCATGGTTGACCTGGACTCACTATGTACACCATACTAATCTTGTTCTCATAGAAATCTGCATGTCTCTGCCTTCCACATACTGAGGATTAAAGGCAAACATTTCCACACTTGGTTCCTTACATTTGAGTGTTTATGTGTGTGTGTATGTGTGCATGTCTGTGCCTAATAACTGCAGAAATGAATAATAAACTGAGTGCATTACTGGAGGTCAGACATGGTAGACAAGTAATTTCCCATGCTACACCCCAAGTCCACACCTTAGAGTTTTACAAATTAGTCCTGATGTTAGCATTTCCAACTAAAGAGTACATGCTCCCACCCGACAATGGTGGCACATGCCAGCTCAGGAGGCAGAGAAGGGTGGATCTCTGAGTTTGAGGCCAGCCTGATCTACAGATCATGTTCTAGGACAGCCAGGGCTACACAGAAACCCTGTGTCAAAAAAAAAAAAAAAAAAAAAAAAAAAAAAAAGGAAGGAAAAAAGACAGAAAGAAAGAGAGAGAGAGAAGGAAGGAAGAAACATCTTCCCACAGCAATTAACAAAATCTGGCAGGACAGCCAGGGCTCCATAGAGAAACACTGTCTCGAAAAACTAAAAAAAAAAATCTGGGTGTAGTAAAAATGTTAGAAATTTACTATTAGGTTAACTATTAGGTTTCATGTTATATATTCTAGTACATCATAACAATTCAAACCCATTTTCATATTTTAATTTAGAAACAATATAAAATTAGTACAGAGTGAAATGTTCTTTGTATAATGTAAATGCTTATGCTTGTAGGTGGTTTTGCAGAAGTGCAAAGTCAAGTCTCTTTTGCACAGCCCTGGAGACTACATCCTCTTAAGTGCAGACAAATATGAGATCAAGGTAAGTCTTCTCCCTCTGCAATTTATCTCATCAAGGAAAAAATAGCATATAAGAACTAAAAAGGTTTAACAAAGAGAGACTACTGCTAGGGAGAAGTCTTTTTTTTTT
>JADRCC010328878.1:0-11814 GCA_019843855.1 Hylomyscus alleni | reverse complement strand
ACACACACACACACACACACACACACACACACACACACACACAAACTTATTTTTACATGTTTTTAGCTCAATGGCCAGGCTCTTCTAAGCCTTCCACAGCAAGTGTGCCCTTGTTTTCACTCCTAGATCAACACTTCTAAATCTTCCCTGAACTCAGTTGCCCAATTACCTTTTCCTGTTCAGCATCTTAAATCTGTCCTCAGCTTGGTTGCATTTCTAATCTCCCACCAGCTAATTCAGGCCCAGTATGGGGAA
Source organism: Hylomyscus alleni (assembly GCA_019843855.1). NCBI lineage: Eukaryota > Metazoa > Chordata > Mammalia > Rodentia > Muridae > Hylomyscus > Hylomyscus alleni. Next base: position 11,559 of record JADRCC010328878.1, on the reverse strand, counting down.
GCAGCCAATGGCTACTCCTCATGAGATCTTAGATGGCTGGTGGCTCTCTCTTCTTCCAGGGCATGGTGAACTCTTTCTCCTCTTGAATCTTCTATTCTGCCTGTGGGAATCTACAAGACCACATCATCCACCCAGCCATTGGATGCTAGCATCTTTATTGATTGATCAAGGAGCAATTGAGGAAAAGGACCCTCAGCGTTCACATACAGACTCCTGATCAAAGCATCAGGACCACCCTTACACACTGGTACCTGTGTACATATACATTATATGTACATTTATATAGGTATATATGTCTGTACAAAATGTCCAAATAATTGGGTATGTATATTGCTTTATAAATATGTGTGCTTTGGACAGATAATGCTTATTTCATTTATTTCACTAAATACTATTTTTCTCAGTATTTTTAAATTATTTACTTGTATTTATTTAGCACACAAGTGTTTTTCACTCTCACATTCTTCATTCAAATGGACTCCAAATGGCCATTTTACAAACCATCCTAATTACAATTTTTAAGAGTTGTTTTACAGATGTTTTCTCAAACATAAGTGTAATTGAAACCACTGGGTTTAAACAGTATTTTTACCCAGACTTTGTTAATATCAAGTTTCCTCTATCTAGTTTGAGTTTCAAAAGGAAAAATATATCTAGATATATGAGTACAAAATTCAGCTAAGCTAATGGATCTTAGTCAATTCAGAGCTGTGAAGAAAACCAATTCTAACCTGGGAAATCGATTGGAAATGTGGGAAAGTCAGACAGTAGGAAACCAGTGACCAAAGGCCCCTAAATTGGGTTAGAAATGGAATTTCAGACTACAAAATGCTTGAAGATTTGGAGGAACTAAGCAATCGTGATTCTAGTGATTCTGCTGGGGAGAAGTGTTAAACTTCCTGGCTACAGAAGGGTAGCATATCCTGAGGGAAATTATAATTAAAGCACAACAGATTGTAGTTTTCTTTTTCAGAGAAATTGTAAAGAGCCAGATGAATTCAGTGCAGACTCCCAAAGGACTGTTCAAAGATCTCCAGGTAAAGAAAAATCTGTTCTGGAAACAGGGGAAAAAGAAGGAAATGGAATAAAATAAGAGTCTGCTTCATCAGTTAAGAAATTTAGAGGAAAAGATAAAGGCAGCAGGAAAGTGAAATGAATTCAAGCTCACAAGAGCAGCCAGAGATTAAACGGGGTATGCAGGTAATGGGAAGTCTTTGTTATTATATCATAGAGAGATCAGAAACAAAATGGATTGCCTAATTCATTGAAGTAAGTACAATTAAAATCACTATTAATTCTGCCTTTTCATGTCTATATTTAACAATAATAATGCATTTCTTTTCTAAGAGCTATTTGGGCAAGTTGGAAATAATGGAAACTGAGCAAAAAGCGAACAGCCAGGAGCTAGTCATTAAATGAGAAAGGAATTACATTACGGAATAGGCAACTTCTGGTTTGGATTCTTATGTCCTTTTTATAATACTCTAAGTTTTACCTAAATAGATCAAATTTAAATCTGTTCCTAGAAAGATAAACATTATGAGAAAATATCAGTAAAATAAGTTATATCTGTGCTTAGATTCATACTATTTTTAATAGTTATGCTATAGAGTATTTTTTTAATTTTTGTTATTAAATAGACACATAAAAGAAAACCATTCAAATTTCAACATGAAGGACTAATCATTGGCTGTCTGGCTATCTTCAAAGGATGATAAGAAATATTTTTGCTCAGGCACACGCCCACAAATTGCTATACTTCAGACAAAGAACATTGAATTGGACATACATTTGTATCTTGTATGTTTTTAAATAGCTAAAGGAAAGATGATAGAAAAGATAAAATTGTGTAGTTTTTTACATTAGTGACTTTTGCCTTTGTGCCATTTGCAAGTAGCTTTCCATTAAGTTCTCTAAACACCCTCTTTATCCAACTCAGATGTATCCATATACAATCTCTTGTAGTCATATTCTCTGCTAGGCTGTCCATTCAATTTACCTATATTACTGTGTTCTTATGATTTTGTGGATGATTACTTTTCCCAAGAGGTAATTTTGAAAAGGGGTCTTGTGATACAACCAACCTAATTTTAATTAACACGTTATTTTTAGGATAAATTTTAGATGATCTGGAAATATATATAGAACAGGTTATTAAGAAGGTCTAATATATTTAATTCCCATAAAATAACTCTTTGTATATGAATATGGAGGAATATATGGAACCCCTGATATGAAGCTTCTGGATAGCAAGTTCCAGAGTTGGAACTCATAATCTCATATATCTGGTTCTAGATTCTGAGTTTAAATCACTAAACTTTATTGGCAATATCTTGCACTGCACTGGCATGAAGTTAAATAGAAAGTTCATGAGACACTTTCTATTAAGTGGGAGAAGGCAGAAATATCTGATATATCCTTTATTCTAAATGATTTGCATTTATAGGACTAATAACTATACAAATAGGGTTGGCTCTATGTCCCCCACTTTATACAATCTCATTCTTAGAATAAGAGCTAATTGTCAAATTGAAAAAAATCAATAAAAACCATTGGAATCTTCTCTTTCTATTAATCTTTCAGCCTCCCTGCAGAAATCATATTCCCCCCCACTGATTGTATGCATAAGTATTTCAAGGCAAAATTACACTAAAGGGCAAATCAGTTTGCTATACACTATCTATAGATATGCATGATCAGTATTAAGAATCTAACCATTTTTACTAAAGCTTATATTACATATTGAATCACACACATTAATGGTAGAGGATTTAAATATCCCACTCTCACCAATGGATAAGTCATCCAGACAGAAACTAAATAGAGAAATAATAAAACCATCAGATTTTATGAATCAAATGGATGTAAAAGATATCTACAAAACATTTTACTCAAACATAATAGTGTATACCTTCATTTCATCAACTCATAGAACCATGTCCAAAATTAGTCATATCATCTGTCAGAAAGCAAGTCTCAAGAGATATATGACAACTGAAAGAGGCCCCTGTATTTTATTAGACCACCATGGATTAAAAGTGGACAAAAATTGAAACAACAGAAAGCCTACAAACTGATGGGAACTGTCTACTCAATGACATGGGATATAAAAAGCAATAAAGAAAAGTCAAAGAATTTCTATAATTCTGTGAAGATGAAGGCACAACATACCCAACCTTATGAGACAAAATGAAATCAATGGTAAGAGGAAATTTCATATCACTAGATACCTTCATAAAGAAAGTAGAGAGTCCTTAAGCTAACTATTTAAAGTATACCAAAAAAATAAGTGTTCCTGAATGCTTTAGAATAAGAGAAGAAGGAAAAGGAAAAGAAGGAGGAGAAGGAGATGGAGGAGGAAGAGGAAGAGAAAGAAGAGGATGAGGAAAAGGGGAAGGAGGAAGAGGAGGAGGAGGAGGAGGAGGAGGAGGAGGAAGAGGAGGAGGAGAAATCACACCCAAGAGGAGTAGATGGCAGGAAATAATCACTCAGGGCTGAAATGGAACAATTAGAAACAAAGAACAATACAAAGAATAAAGGAGATCAAGAGCTGGCTCATGGTAGAAACCCTTAGCCAAACTAACTAAAAGATAGACAGTACCCAAATGAACAAAATCAGAAACTAAATGGGAGATATAAGCCACCAAACCCAGACATGATTTTGAATGCTGGGAAGTGCTTGCTGATAGAAGGTTGATATGGCTGTCTCCTGAGTGGCTCTGCCAGAGCCTGACAAATACAGAGGAGGAAGCTCCAAGCTGGGGGGTCCCTGATGGAGGAATTGGAGAAGGGACTAAAGTAGCTGATGGGGGACGGACAGTTTCAACAGGCCAGACCTCCCAGAGCTCCTGGAGACTGGACCACCAACCAAAGAATACGCATGGAGTGACCTATGGTGCTGGCCACATATGTGACAGAAGATGTCCTTGTTGGACATCAGTGGGAGGAGAGGCCCTTGGTAACTAAGGGTGTTCAATGTTCCAGTGTAGGGGATGTCAGTGAGGGAGGATGGAAGTGAAGCGTGGGGGAGCACCCTCATAGAGGCAGAAGGAGTGGGATGCGATAAGGAGTTTCCAAAGGGGAAACCTGGAAATGGGAAAATATTTGAAATGTAAATAAAGAAAATATCCAAGAAAAAAATTAGACACTGAGGAAATTCAAAGAATCATTAGGTCTTACTTCAAAATGCTGTACTCAACAAAATTAGAAAATATAAATGAAATGAATGATTTTCTAAATATATGCCACCTACCAAAGTTAAATCAAGATCAAGTAAACTATATATATAGTCCTATAACCTCTAAGAAAATAGAAGTAGTCACTGAAAGTCTATTTCCAGCCCCCCCACCAAAAAAAAATCTAAGGGTCAGATGGTTGTAGTCCAGAATTCTACCAGACTTTCAAAAAAGAGCTAATACCAATACTCCTCAAACAATTTTGCAAAATGCAAAAGAATTAACATTGTCAAACTCATACTGTGAGGCCACAGTTACCTAGATACCTAAGACATACAGACTTATCAAAGAAAGAGAATTTCAGATCAATTTCCCTGTAAACATTGGTGCAGAAGTATTCAATAAAATACTCACAAACTGAATCTAAGAGAACTTCAAAACATCATTCACCATGATCAAGTAGGCTTCATCCCAGGGATGCATATATATTTTAATATATGAATATGTATCAATAAAATCTACCATATAAACAATTTGAAAGAAAAAGACCACATGATTATCTCATTAGATGGTAAAAAAGCCTTTGACAAAATCCAACACCACTTGATATTAAAAGTCTTGAAGAGGTCAGAAATATAAGACCCATACAAAAACAAAATAAAGACAATATTCAGCAAGCCATTAGTCAACAGCAAATTAAATGGAGAGAAACTTAAAGTGATTCCACCAAAATTAGGGACAGGACAAGGCTGTCCACTCTCTTCATATCTATTCATTATACTACTTGAAGTTTTAGCTAGCTAGAGCAATTACACAACTAAAGCAGATCAAGGGGGTCCAAATTGGAAAGGAAGAAGTCAAAGTATCACTATTCACATATACTATGATAGTATACATAAATGTCCCAAAAAATTCTACCAGAAAATTCTACCCCTTAAATAAAAGTGGCTAGATACAAAATTAATTTTAAAAAATCCGTAGCCCTCCTTTATACAAACAATAAACAGAGTGAGAAAGAAATTAAGGAAACAACACTCTTTACAATAACCACAAATTATTTAAAATATCTTGGTGTAACTCGAAAAAAGCAAGTGAAATAGCTGTCAAACAAGAATCCCAAGTCTGTGAAGAAAAAAACAGAAAAAAGACATCAGAAGGTAGAAAGAGCTCTCCTGCTTATGGATAGGTAGGATTAACATAGTAAAAATTGTCACCTTGCAAAAAGCAATCTATAGATTCAATGCAATTCCCCTCAAAAGTCCAACATAATACTTTACAGATCTTAAAAGAACAACTCTCAACTTCATATGGAAAAACAGAGGACTTAGGAAAGCTAAAAACAATTCTGTACAATGAAAGAACTTCTGGAGTTCTTATCATCCCTGAATCCAAGCTGCATTACAGAGCCATAGTAATGAAAACTACATGGTATTAACATAAAAACATTCATGTTGATTAATGAAATCACATCAAAGACACAGAAATTAACCCATATATCTATGGAGATTTTATGGACAAAAGAAAACATCTTCAACAGATGGTGCTTAACTAACTGGATGTCTGCATACAGAAGAATTCAAATAGGTCCATGTCTGTCATCCAGCTCAAACCTCAAGTCCAAGTGGATCAAAGTTTCCAACAGAAAACTCTTTATAATAAATCTAATATAAGAGAATTTGGGGAATAGCCTTGAACTCATAGGGACAGGAGACAACTTCCTGAACAGAAAAAGAACATCTCAGGCACTAAGATCAACAATTAGTAATTGAAACCTCATTTACTAAACTTAAAATCTTCCTAAAGGCCAGGGCACCATCAGTAGTACAAAATGACAGCCTATAGATCTGACATAGGGCTGATATAGAAAATATATAAAGAACTCAAGATATTTGACATCAGCAAACCAAATAACCCAATTTAAATTTAAATAGAGAATTTGTGACAGAGGAATGCCTACTAACTGAGAAGTAGTTAAATAAATCTTCAACAACCTTAGGTGTTGGGAATGAAAAAATGCAACTAAGTTGTTGCAATTTATAAATGCAAATCAAAAGACACTGAGATTCCATCTTATACCTATCAGAATGGCTAAGATTAAAAACTCAAGTCACTGTTCATGCTAGCAAGAATATGCAGCAAAACAGAATACTTCTCCATTGTTGGTAGGAGTGAAAACTTGTATAACCATTTTGGAAATCAATCTGACAATTTTTCAGAAGAATTGGGAATAGTTGTATCTCAAAACCCAGCTATACCACTCATAAGCATATACCCCAAAGATGCTCCATTATACCTACTATTTTCACAGTAGCTTTATTCATAATAGTCATTTAAGAGAAACAACCCAGATGACCTTCAACAGAAGAATGCATTTAGAAAAAGTGGTACATCTAAACTATGCCATATTACTCAGCTATTGGAAACAATGACATCATGGGATTGTCAGGCAAATGGACAGAGATATACAAGATCATTCTGAGTGAGATGACCCAGACCCAGGACAAACATGGTATCTATTCACTTATTAGGTAGATATTAGCCATAAAACACAGTATAATCATGATACAATCCACAGACCCAAAAAGGCTAATTAACAAAAAAGACTCCAGGGGTGATGTTTGAATCTCACTGAGACGGGAAATAAAATAGACATAGGAAATTGATAGAGGGAAAGAACAAGTTGGGAGAATGGTTAAAGTCTTGGGACTGAGGAAGAAAGATACAGGGGCATCTCTGGAACAAGCTAGAAGCCTAGGACAATGGAAACCCCAGCAATTTATTAGAGTGACCCTAGCCTCTCTCTTGATCAAGCTTGGGTTCATACATGTAACCTTCCACAAAAGATAAACAAGGTCTTTGTGTCTTCAACATCACAAAATATAGTTTATTTTCATAACTTTATATGAGGCATTTCAGTACCTCATTGCAAGGACTCAGATACTGCCACATATTGCAGCTCTTTGGAATCATTGTACCAGATTCAATAACATCTTTAATCCTACATCCTTTATGCCAATAGCATAACAGGGAATAGAGTCTGTCTCTTATGGGACCACAGTTGTGTTAGTTTCCTGTGCTGACCCTAAAGAGATGTTTCCCTAGGAAGTTACTTCAATTTTCAGTTTTTAAACATTTTTCTGCTTATCATTTTGCTTCTTCTCTCAATACACTTGGATTGCCACAGCAGTAGCTATGCTACAGCATGAATTGTAGCCTGTCTTGAAATTTCCTGTCAAAGCACTGCCATTACACCTATATTCAGGGTCAATTAAGTTTTCATAACATTGACAGAACACAACCATATTCTTTGCTAGAGTATCACACAGATAACCTCCATCCCAGTTCCTGATATAGCCCTTGTTCATCTTAGAAATTGTGTAAGTTTGGCTCTTTGAGGTTTCCAAACACTGGTAAAAACAGATCTTTAATTACTGCCAGTACTTTGCTAAGCCAAAGATTCACATTCTTCTACATTCCTCTTATAAACCTGGTTCAAAGACCTAAAACCCATATGGTTAGTTTTATCATAGTAGTTCAAATTTATCTAGGTACTACTCACTTGTCTTGTGGCTGTAACAAAATATCCAGCTAAAGTACCTTAAGAAAAGAAACATTTAATTTGGCTCAAAGTTTGCGCATAATGTTCTTCAAGGCAGAAAAGTCATGGCTGCAGGGGCTTGAGACAGCTGCTCACATCCTGTCCACACTGGAAGGAGAGAGATGAATGTTTGCACTCAGTTCACTTTCTCATTTTTATTCAGTCCGGAGCCCTAGCCCAAGGGTTGATACCATCCACATTTAGGGTGGATCGACTCACCTTTAATGAACATAAGTAGATAATCTCTCACAGACATGCTAAGAGATTTGTTCCCATGGTGATTCTAAATCTCATCAGTTTGACAATCATGATTAACAATTACAGTTTGTGACTTCCTTCAAGTCTATTAAATACTTTATATCTCTGTTGTTTCTCTCGAGTACACCTGATATCTGAAATTTATCACTTTGCACAAAGCTAAAGCTTCCAGTGAGCTCATAAGCTTTAAATAAATATGTTCTATGCTGTTAGCAAGGATAATAGAAGCTGTGGTTGGAATTTTCAAGAGATTGTCAGGTAGCATTAAAAATTAACTATTGACATTATATCCATAATTTCTGAGTATCAGACAAAATAAGTGAAAATTATGTTCACACTTTGGTATGAACTGAGGATTTAGAGGAAGGAAAGTAAGAAATATAATCTCATTTATATTTGAGATTGAATTGAGAAAAAGAAAAAAAATTACAGAGATGTCATGTATCACAATGACATTATTTATTCCCAAAATTTAGCTTTAGTTTTGAATATTTTTTATTTAGAGTGTTACAAAATAAAGGGAACATAATAGTTACATATAATCACTTGAGATACCTTTTTCTCATAATTTCTATGAAATGTATTTCTTAATAATTTTAGATCTGTATAAAATATTTACTGATTATTATTTATTTTTTTTAGTTTTTCAAGACAGGGTTTCTCTGTGTAGCCCTGGCTGTCCTGGAACTCACTCTGTAGACCAGGCTGGCTTCAAACTCAGAAATCTGCCTGCCTCTGCCTCCCAAGTGCTGGGATTAAAGATTAAAGGAGCGTGCCACACCACTGCCCAGCTTTTATTTATTTTTTTTTAATTTTTTTGGTAGGTTTCTGATTACTTTGATTGCCTCTATTAGTTCATTCCCACCTTCATGGACTCTTCTTTTATACAGAGTTCTTTTTTACATTCATGTCTACTTTGTTATGTGGTATGACTCACTGTGTTTAATCACAGCTGTTCACTAAATGCCATGGGTTCAACCAGGTGTGCACAGATTTAGATGACTGTTCTTCCCCCAGAATTCACCAGTAATACAGTTCAGCAGAAGTAGTAGGGTTCCATGAGACCCTCCCTAATCTATTATTGATATATGATAGGACCAGTTTTGTGTGGGGCCAGTAGATGTAGTCACTGCTGCTGTGGCCTCAGGATTTTTTAATGGCTATGTTACATTTCATAACCCTCCCCTCTCTATCTCTAGCTTTTACAGTTCACTCATCCCATCTGGGATGTTTCTTGAGCCTTGGAAGGGAGTGATATCTATATCTTGTTTGAGGCTGACAACTCAAATATCCCTTATTGTCAGTAACTACAGTAAATATCAGTCTTTACATTCACCACTGTTAATTGCAAAGAGAAGGTTGTGTAACTGGTACTTAGAGTAGGATTGGTCTATGTGTACTAACCTAAACATTTAGAAGGCTTTTGGCGGCAATGTCAATATAGCTAAGCAAGTATATTAAGTTGTCCCCTAAGGCCTTAAGACCTCCTCAGCCATGAGTTTTCCACTAGGTTTAGAGTACTTGTCAGAAACTACCTTCTGTAGAGTGTATAAAATCCAATAAGTGACTGTTCAATTATCTGAACCTCCCCACCATATAATAGCTGTGTCCACTGTTGCTATAGGGGCATATTGTGCCTGGAACATTGGCACTACTGTTTGCCTGGTTCATAGCTGGTTAAATCAGTAAATGCCTTTTCTCATCCAAGGACCCTACATAGAGAGAGCATCATCCAAAAATATGAAAGCTAATCATTACAGAAGAAGCTTCCATGCTGATTTCTCTATATCGTGCATTGAGAGCATGTGGCATCACTAGTAATAGAGTCTTTAGAAAATATATTTTTATTTTTGTATGTATGTCTGTCTTTTTCTCTGTCTCTTTTTCTCTGTCTCTGTGTCTCTCTGTCTCTTTTTTCTCTCTGTCTGTCTGACTGTCTGTCTGTCTCTCTCTCTCTCTCTCTCTCTCTCTCTCTCTCTCTCTCTCTGTGTGTGTGTGTGTGTGTGTGTGTGTGTGTGTGAGTGAGTGAATAAACATCACACATGAGGATATGTCTACGGAGATCAGAAGAGAGGTTAAGATCTCTTAAAAAGATACAGATTTTTATAAACCAGATAACATCACTTCTGGGAATTGAACATTGTCCCTCTGGAAGAACAAGGAGAGACCTTAAATACTAGACAATTCTTAAAGTCCCTAAAAATTGACCTTACTAATCAGTTCTGATGGACTACAAAGAGGAATGGCAAAACACTAATTTTGGGGGAACCTAAGGGTCTTCCCTGGCCAAGAATTCATAAGGAATACTCCACACATGGAACTTGTTTCTTATTCAAAGCCCTTGACATTATCAAGCCATGTAAAATAGCTTCTTTATAACACTGTCTTCTAACATAAAAAATATGTTTTGTTACAAAGTAATAGGTTTTCACGTAGGTTTTTCCATATAACTTCATTTTGTTTACCATTTCTACCACCCCTTCATTTTCTCCATGTGCCCAACTGCATACATGCTTAAACATTTCTACCCCAAGTACTTCTCTTCTTTATGTTCATATATTAAAACATACACTTGTGTTTCTGTCTCGTGTGATTTACCTAATGGTGAATTTTCATTCTCATCTCATGGTTTATCTTAGAGATGATATTGTAAGTTTTCTCCATACAACTTTATTCAAGTCTTTTTTTATATTTTATTTCTTTTTTCCTTTTTTTCTTTTTAATGAGCAAACAAAAACAACAAGAACAAACCCCTGTTGTCTCCCCCTCCCCATGCCTGCCACCCCACCCTCTCCCACTTATCAGCCCTGTCATTCCCCTACACTGGGGCACAGAACCTTCACAGGACCAAGGGCCTCACCTCTACTATACACATGCTGCCAGAACAATCAGTCCCACCATGTATAATCCTTGGTTGGTGGTAGAGTCCCTGGGAGTTCTGAGGGCATTGGTTAGTCCATATTGTTGTTCATCCCAAGAGGCTGTAAACCCTTCAACTCCATTGGTTCGTTCTCTAACTCCTAATTGGGGACCCTCTACTCAGTTCAATGGACGGCTGTGAGCCTCTACTTCTGTATTAGTCAGGTACTGTCAGAGCCTCTCAGGAGACAGCTAAATCAGACTGGAGTGCCCTTCCTTCAGTCTCTGCTGCATAGTTAGTCTCTGCAACTCTTTGTGTGGGTATTTTGTTCCCCCTTTTAAGAAGGAATGAAATGTCCACATTTTGGTCTTCCTTTTTCTTGAGTTTCTTGACTTTTGTGGGTTGTACTTTGTGTATTCCGAACTTCTGGGCTAATAACCACTTATCAGAGAGTGCATACCATATGTGTTCTTTTGTGACTGGGTTACCTCACTCAGGATGATATTCTCCAGATCCATCCATTTCCCTAAGAATTTCATAAATTCATTGATTTTAATAGCTGAGTAGTACTCCATTGTGTAGATGTACCACAATTTCTGCATCCATTCCTCTGTTGAGGGACATCTGGGTTGTTTCAAGTTTCTGGCTATTATAAATAAGGCTGCTAT
>JADRCC010328876.1:0-15564 GCA_019843855.1 Hylomyscus alleni | reverse complement strand
TTCAAATTTTCTGAATTTGTAAGCTCTCTCATTTTGTCTCATTCCATTTTGCACGTAATTTCCTTCATTTTGTGTAACTCTTATGTCTACATGACTGGAAGACATTTACTATAAATGAAACTGAATCAGAAATCATTGCAAATTATTTCATTAGTAATGTTTTCAAAGACTGCAATATTTATTCCAATGTGTTATGACAAAGAAGAATAAGATGCTTAAGTTTTATTCTACAAATATGCAAAACTAGGTAGATAGAAGGAAGATAGACATATATTCTCCATTATAAGATTATGATCATCTTAATTCATAAGTTTCTTCTAATAATAACTTTCCTCTAGGAAGAATGTCAATATAAGAAGCGATCAGATAGCAGAGGGTCCTATGCACCATGTCAGGACAGTGACAGTGAGTTGGGTTGCAAGAGAAGCCAATAGCTGCACTACCAAAATTTATATAGGATGCGTTATAGTGCAACAAGAAGGTGATAGTAATTAATAGGATATGTTTAGTAAGCTCCCAAATGAAACAAAATGTCAAAGAAGGCTATATATAGATGCATAACTGTAATTTTTAAAAACTTCTTGTAAGTAAATTAACTTGTATTTGTACTATTAATTTCATCATTTGCTAAATTTTATACTACAATAATCTTTTTCTTATTTTCTACCATAAACCTCCCCACAATGGGCAAAATATTATAAGTCATTACTTCTAAAATTTAAACTGAATTTAATATGATTTGTGCATTATTTTCTGATCAGTTCAAACACTAGAGTTATGAGATGTTAAATAGCAATACTAGAAATTCAGTGAATGAAATAACTTCAAAGTCATCTAGTTCAATCTTTATCTAATGCTGGCATTTTCTCAACAATGTTCCTGATAGGGGCATCCAGTCTTAAACAAAAGATGTATGTGCACCTCTACATTAAATACTACTTAACCTCCATTCAAACACAAATGGACCCAAAATCTAGAGCTAGATCTTTCTTTCTCCATTAAAGGTCAGTGCTTTTGAAAGAGCACAGAGAATATTGATTTAACAAATGACACATGGCTATGAACTGTTTCTCCCACAGAAGACAAGCACTATGGCAAGGATACATTACAAATATAACAGACCATGGTCCAATTAAATACAATAAAATTCTCATCACAAATGCCCTCATCTCTCATTTACACCTATCGATAAAGTAGAACTCTAGAAGAACTTAGCCCCTTTGGGAAAAAAAATCAATATTGTAAAGTTGAATTAATAGGTTTTTAATAACATATTGATAGCAAAAACAGAAGAGATGGCTTGTTGAATAATGACTGAAAGATAACAGTAATTGAAAATGTCATAAAAGCTTGATTTTGACTTCAGAAAACTCTTAAACAACACGTTTTTAAAAAATGAGCACTAGACACTGACAAAACCATTCAAGGCTACATTAGATCAGCCTTGACTCCTGGCAGACTCAAAAGAAAGCCAGATGCCCTGTGCCACAAGTTTCAACATATGATTGATGACTCTAGCCCTTTTGGAATAGAATCTTTTGAAATGGCTTTCTGTGGTTCCAAACAATACTCTCTCATAAACTGACCAATCACATAAATTTCAGCTATGAGTTTACCAAGGTAGTGGTTCTTAAGGGAACTAGGAAGACTGAGATATCTCTTTATTTTTATGATTTTTTTTATTTATGTGCAAGTGAGTGACTCTCTGTGTGCACACATGTGTGGATGCTAGAAGAGGGTGTGGAATCCCACGGAGCTGGAGTTCTGGAGTGGCTGTGAGTCCCCTAAGTGTGGGTGACAGATAACAAACTCTGGTTCTCTGTGAGAGCAGAATGCCCTATTAACCTCTGAGGCATCACTCCAGCCCCAAGAGATACCTGTTTCTTTCTCACTTTAAAGTGCCATAAATTGCAACCAGAAGGTCATCCTTATGCATGACCTCAAGTAATTTAAAGAAATACAGGACATCTGACAAACTTTTGTTGCTTTGTAAATTATTTAGTGATCAGGAGAGCATTCACACAAGACTTACTGTGTGATATAACTTGAATCTGGCCCTTGATAACCACCCACAATATGGGTAATGAATAAATCAATGAGGGGATGACCATCCTCATCCTCAGGAGGTATTACATTTGGAATTTCACTCTTCCTAAGTACAGACTATCACTTACCATACATATAATATTAAAAGAGTGTCACTCCGTGAGGCTATAGTATCAGAGTGGAATGGGTACTCATCACTTAGGAGGCACAGCTCATATAGCTTCCAAGTAGTAGCTTTTTAAAGATGTAACTAATGAGCAATATCTCAAAATATATCCCTGGGAAGCTACATCATAGTATGGTGTTTTAGTATCAGTGCTTATACACTCTCTTGTCTATTATCTACCTTTGTGAATTTGAGCAAATGAGTCAGTCTTTCTGGACATCAACATCAGAATACCAATAGTAACTATATGGACTCTCACTGAAACGTTTACAGGGTCTGAATGTGGAAATTGTATAGATTACTATCTGGTATGTAGCAACCCCTCAATTGTGGGAGCCACTATTTTCTCCCAAGTGTGAGATATATAAATATATAAGTACAAATATAAATATATTATACATAAATATACATATAACATATAAATATATTTATAATAACATATGATATATAAATGTACATATAATATATATGTATAAACATATACATGTGTGTGTGTGTGTGTGTATATATATATATATATATACATATATATATATATATATATATCCCTCAGGAGGCATCAGGACTTTACATTAGTCGACTGATTTCTCCTGTTGTAATTAGAGGGAAGACAATATGGAGAGATGCTTCCCTCAGAGAAAGTGGTAGAGACCTGATTCTTGTCCCAAGTTTAGGTGAGCACTTGATGCTTATCTAATGGAGTAAAAAAAGAACAAAGGCATTTAAAGAAAGAGAATGTAACCACCTTCCAACCACACACCTCCAGCTCCTTCCTGCCCCACCCCCATCCAGTCTCTCCAAACATGTTTATCCTGAACAAGGAGAATGCAAGTGAATGCAGAAGGGGTACCTGCCCCAAAGCTTGAGGAACCAACTTGAACTAAAGAACTTAGATTATTCTGTACTGCCTCCAGAATACAGCTGCAATAAAGAGCTTGAAGCTGTAAGACACACACACACACACCCCACCCCAAACTGAATTTCTTTCAGAACTGCAGAAATGAAAAGAAATCAGGTGCCTTGAGAAAAACTGAATGCCTAACTGCTGGTAGAGAGAAGGAAAAAGAATGTGGCCCACCTCTGAACCTCCTTAATGACCTTTCCAGTTTGTAAGCTCTACAATTCTCGCTGTTTTTGGAACAAGGCTCCAAAACGACTCATGCCATGTACACTGCATGAAAATTGAGCCACACAGTTTCAGGACAATTGATCATAGATCTTTTCTTGCTTTTATAACTTTTATAGTTTTAACGTTTCAGTTTTTAAATGGGAAATTATCATTTTGGAAAAACTGGCTAGCAGAGAGTCCCAATGTTCTTGTTACATTGTGGTGGAGGAGTCCAGAATATGAGCAGCGTAGCTAAGAAAGCTTCATGATCACTTGTCTATGAAAATTCAGTCTTATTGATATACTGGAAATATAAACAAGTGGATCATAATTTGCCACAGCAATACAGCCAGAATATCAGTGCTTTCAGCAGTTTGAATTCAAGATTCTTCTTTGTTTTTGTTTTTAATTGATGGATCCTAAATCAACATGAGTCATGATTTTTTTTTACCTGAACTGTAGAATACAGTGAGGCAATTTGCAAAATATTAAAGGCTTCTGTCTCCTGAATGTTATTACCCCTCTTTTCTCCCAGTGAGGAAATAGAGCAATTTGTTCATCAACCCTTCAGAATCAGCATATGAAAGGTAAAAATTACTTATTTTCTTTTAAAATAATGTTTCATTTTGTCCAATCCCCTCAATTATTCAGCATAGGCTCCTCCAATCACTACAACATTTTAAACATTTTCCTCATAAAATGAACAAACAGTGTTTAGCAAAAAGTTGTTAAATGAGTACAAAGCAGTAATGATATTTTTCCTCTTTCAGATATGTGACGTCAGCATCCAACAAAAGGCATAAAAACTCTGCAAGTATATCAGAAATATAAAAGATGGTTAAAAGGAGAATGGTGAACCAGAACAAAGATGCTGATGTAAAGCTCGCTTCACTCAATCTCTTTTTTGAAATACCTAAGGACACAAGTGAAACAGTGACCACAAAGGTGTTTATGAAAAGAAATGTCAAGAGTTTATGAGATAGTGAAAGAGGTGAGGAGGTGATGGAGAAACGAGGGTTGGATGTTTAGGAAGAACAGCAAGGCTTGTCCACAAGGCCATTTGAAATCCACTGAGAGCTTTGTTCAGAAAGGAGGCAGGAGCAACACATTAAATTATAAAACACACACACACACAGAGAGACAGAAAGACAGACAGACAGACAGCAGGCACATAATCAATTCAACTTACAAGTTTCCCCACTTTCTACCCTTAACACCAAAATATACATTCACTGCTAGAAAAATTTATTTTTGAGACGAAAATTATAGAAACAATATGTATAGATGAGAAAAATGGGTGAAAATAATTAAAGATATATTTTATGACCTATCATCCATTCCCAGGCCACCAGTTCTATAATAGAAGATTCAAATTCACAAGTCAGTTCAATCACAAAGATTCCCAGAATGTAGAGAAAAGAAGACAGATGAGACACAAGAAGATTTGGAATTGCACACTTTCTTTAGTTTTGCTCTCTGGGTGTTCAATTTTTTGTTTCTGGTGTTTACACTTCTGTGGTGTCTGGTTGTCATCACTGTTAAGCAAATGTGTTCAGATAGAAAATAAGAATCGCAGCGACCCCAAAACCTTGGACTATTTCTGTGAAGTCTTGAAGGCATAGTCATTCCCCCCTCAAATCCCTATATAATCATCAACAAAATAAAAATGGCAATAATAGTGTGAATTAGTCAAAGCTGAATGAAGATTTATTTTTTTCGATGAAGATTTATTAGGAAAGCCCTTTCCCATCTTCTGACCTAAAGTCCTTCTGAGAAATGCCATGAGCCACGAAGTTTCTGACTTGTGTACCATTTATGATGCCCTTGGGAAATAGGCTCTCCCTAAGAAAACCAAGGCCCAGTGCCCCATAAGGTTCTCATTACAGACAGGAATGTACCAGGCCAGATGCACTGAGAGTTGTCAAGCTTTGTGAACTCCCCCTAAAGAACCTCTCATAAATTTTGCAGAATATATTGCTTTTCCTTGAATTTTTATGATTATGTTCAATTTAAGGAAACTTATCCCATGCTTCATCATTTACCTTATGTTTTAAGAGTTATGCGATGTCTGTGAACTTCTATGAACTTTTTCAGAATCATATTTTTTCTATCTTAAAATGTAAACCCACATATTTCCATCCAAATATTAATACAGAGTTCTTACTATTTGCCTTTCGTTTAGTATGTGAACACAAGTTAGACAGATTTCAAAGTTTTTAAAAAAGGACACACTTACCTTTCCTTATCCCATTAAGGTAATGAATCTAATAAAAGATGGAAGTAATAAGTGATTAGAGTATAAAAATGACCAGTTCCTAGTATTGCAGTCAGATTTCGAGTGACAAGAAAAGCCACAAAAGGATGCATGCTTCTTTAGCAACCACTATTGTGTTTGCAGCACAAGGAAGGCTCCACATAGCTTGGAGTCAAGGGCAACTGCTCATGGTGAGCTGTTGTGCACCTAGGCAAAATTTTGTGGTTTCTGATAATTAAGTTTATGTTAGTTATTTTTGTTGTTAATTTATTACATTTGTTTTTTAGTATATGTACCAAATATCAAAATTGAATATACTGTAAGAAGGCAGTGTCATAGATCTGTATATATGGTGATTCTTAATATTATAGTCAAAACTAGAGGGTTTTTCACCCCAATAACCTAGAGGAAGGGAATGGAATCAATAGACTGTTGTCATCAAGTGAGATAGCAGATAGGAGACTTAAAGGTCTTGTTCTACTGATAAGTACTGGGAATAGGAATATGTTACAAAGACAGGTGTAATCCTTTTAAAAATCAGATTATGAGAAAAAGACAAAATCACAACTTTATTAAATGTGTCATTTATCCTGAGTGACTAATGTATTATTTGTATGAAGTTAAAATTGAGCCTTAAAAAACTCTGAAATAAATCAAATGCCATATTTTATGTAATTTTAACAGACAGATCCCATTAGGAGTCTACTATGCATAGCTCTTGATTAAAATCATTGACCAACATCCGTATAAATTAATCAACTGAGACAATGCTGGCTTTGCTGTCATCCTTTGCTACTAATCTACATTTAGAGTTCACTTTAACTTTTCAAGCCACTTGAGTTCATCAAATTTATCTTTTTGTTCAAGATATATGAGTCACAGTAACTATTTACAAAAGGCTTTGTGGCAGAATGATGTAATGAGTGCATTTTTTCAATGGCATTAGTGTGTGCATTGACATTTCATTGTAACTCCTGGGTAAGATGCTAATCAGAACCCAATAAAAGTGGTCTTCATCATGTTTAATGGGAAGTTTTATAATTTACAGCCTGAATGTATTTGCAATATTGACGTTTAAACTGTCATAGAACTTAAACAAACAAACAAATAATACAAAGAGTCTAATTGTAGCAAAAGAGATTTAGTTAACATTTTGCCTTTGAGGGTGATAAGGACTGCAATGGGCATGTCATGGCTCTTGTACTTTACTGCAGGATCTTTAACTTATGCAAGTCCTTGATCTCTAGTTAAAATCCCATTAAATACTTACTAACTGCTTTCTGAGCATATCCTCTAACATCTGGTTTATTTAGCCAGGTGGGTGTTTTAGAGACACTAAAATTTCCTAGACAGTCTCATTAACTTTTCACTGTCTTGCTGTCTTCTTGACCTGCATGCTATTGCTTTAAATTTTGGACTGAGAAAAGAACAATATTTAGGGAATTCTCAGCACAGCCTTATTACTGAGATGTCATTTATCAACTATACGTCTGTAAAAGGAGGTGGCAGTAGGAGCACAGGCATCATTTTCCAGAAACCTGCATTGTAATTAGGCTTCTGCAATTTACTAATTGTGGGAATTTTTGGAAGTTAGGTGTGTCTCTCTCTGATCTTCCACTTCTAAGGCAGTAAAATGGGGGTGAAAGCACCTATTGTTAGGGTATTTGCTTAGTGAAGTGATGCCTACAAATGATATGACCTAATGAAATGTATATTCTTGTGCTTTTTGTTGACTGTGAAAACATCTTACAGAGTTCTTAAGAACTGAAACTTGGAAACTTTTCTGCACATCCTTGAGATGAAACTGTCATCTGAATCCTCCAGAGGCATAAATAGAAGATGTGTTCCATCTAAAAATATATATTTTCAAAACCCAAATCCTAGGTTAGCCTCTCAAGAAGGAAAAAAAAAAAAAAACAGCATCTGGTTCAGTTTGGAGAAACTACTCAGCAAAAGTTCAAGGCATATTTGACTCCCTTTGTATTACATGAGCCTTAATTCAGTGATTATGACATGCTAAGACACTTTTAATGATGGTACATCATTTCCAAAGTATAACCCTTCTTATTCTTAAATTTAATTTCTGTGAGAATGTCATACAAGAGTCCTACATCTTCTACTCCTCCTGTGACTCCTCCCAAATTCATGCCCTCTTCTTCAGTTTTAGCCATGAAACTAGAGGTCCTACAAATGTTAGATAAAAACTCTTCTACTGAGCCAAACGAACCTTATCTAAAATTCTGAACACTAACCAATAAAGTACTGTGATAGATACTGGACGTACTTGCATAATCTGAAGAACATAGTACATATAAAATGTACAATTACAAATCTGATAGACTAAGCACATTTTTACACAGCATTTGCTTACCAACAATGAATTCTCAACAGTCTTTGCAAATGAGATGCACATAAGAAACATTTTCTTTAGAACAATTATGGAAAAATACCTACTGAAAATGAAACAACAACGTATCTCTCTACTCCCTATACCTACCTATAAACTGTCAGCTTTTCTGGTCCGTTAAAATTAAGTTTTACACCTCTGAGTTACCTCTTCACAAATTTGACTACATAAAGTATGAAGTGATTTATTGTACAATAATCCATTTATATACACAACAAAATATAAATAAACACCTACTGTGGATCAGTTACTGTTTTGTGTGCTGGAGAAACGCAGAGTACAACACTAAAATCCCTAACCTGATTGAACTCAGTTCTGATGTTTGAATTATGTTCAAGTTTACAGATTACTATAAACCCTGGCAAGCCCCAAATTTGATACATACAACAAAGAGGAGTAGAATCCTGAGTCTTCTTGGAGTAGATACCTCATTAGTTATGCCTCATATTTAGTTATGAATTTAAAGACAAAGCTAACTTATAAAAACTTCAAAATGATCAACAAAAGCCTCATCACAAGACCATTGCAAAGTCCCACAAAAAGCAGAAGGGAATCATTGTGGGTTAGCAGAATAGCTAAAGATTCACTAGATTCTATATTAAGTCCAGATCTGCATACAACACACTACTTCAATTTAACCAGGGGCAAATCTCTAGTCCTTTGTGCTCTCATGTGTACTATGTAAGATAAAACACATATCAGAGCTTATTGTACAGTAAATTAATATTTTCACTTTTACTCTCAGTATTTATTATTAGTGGTAGCAATATTCCTATCCTACCCAGATTTACAATTTTGAAGAACTAGCTGAATGACTGACTGAATTTAAGAAATGCATGATGCTCTACCTTGAACTAAGAAGTAATTATTACTCTAGGCTAAGCATTAGAATGTAGAAAGAAGAGGCAAGTTCTCATCCCACACAAGAACACAGGTGAATAAAGACATTAAGAAAGTGAGAACATGTCCTGTAGCCAAGACAAAAGTGTATTCAGTGCAGTATGAGAACATAGAAAAGGGGAATTTAAGGCTAGGCAAGGGTATTTGAGTTGGAAAGGGACAGTGGCCTGGGGAATGCTCCCATCTGGTTGCTCCATGGATATAAAGCCCATATGTGAATGATGAAATAGCTAAAGAATTATTTGGTGTTTAATCAGTTAGTCATAAACACATATAGAAGTAGCAATCAGATGGTATGCTAGCTTACATTTTGGGGGAAAATAAAAAATGTAGAGAGTAAAATTCTGCTACACATCTTCTAAATAACAGATTACATCATTTTCCTTAAAAGAGGAGAAAAGGCAAGGGAAGCTATGTATCTGGGGATATCTCAAAGGCTATGGTCTATACATCTTTTGAAAACAGCTATTTGCCCAGTCAGTTCCCCTTTTATAAATATTTATTTTAATTGTTTCAGGAAAACGAATTTTCATTTGGTATTTCTTAGAATAAGTGCATCTATGTTTCCACAACTCAGACAGTCAAAATAGTTTTTATTTGTTTTGTGGCCATCTCTCATCAAATAGGAGTTGGTGTTAAGGAGAGTATGCAACTGCAGAGCAAAACAAAGCACTGGCAGCTGAGAGATAAATGTAAGCCAAAGGAGGTAACTCTAAGTCTACAAGCAATCATTTCCTGTTGCATGCTAGATGCTCTAGGCCTTCTATGTAACACAGCTTTCTACTTTACTATTTTTGTTTGATTGCTTGGTTAACTTTGAAACAGGGTCACAAATCTGTAGCCCAGGCTAGCATTGCAGTCCCCCTGCCTCAGGATTATAAGCATACATCACCAAGCCTTGATAGTCATGTCATTTCTCCCTGTAGATTGTTAAAAGCGCTTAAAGCATTTCATGGGCCAGATGAAGATTGCTTCACTTACAGTAGGTCTTTGTAAATTCCTCTTTGACTTACAACCACGTGCCACACTCTTTCTCCACATTTCAATCTGCATTCCAGTGTTAGGTCTGTAAAGCCATAGAGGCCATTTACAGTCTCTTAATCTGCTCCTAAAACTGATACTAACTGTGTGACTGGAAAAGTCACTTTACCATGCTGGGCCTCAGTCTCCTCGTCTGTACTATGTTGATACAAGACCAGAGAATTCTAAGAAGCCCCCTAGCCTTTAAACAGTAGGTTCTAGGAATTGATTAATGTCTATGCACCAGAGCCAAGCATTTTGCCAGCAAATAAATAATAGCTAATTGATGAGACCTCTCCATGGCACTTCATCAGAGACATCCATCATGCTGAATCTAATTTAGTTACTGTGGCTGTGCCGACCTGGCATGAAAACAATCAGTCCCTTTGGAAAATTAATTTGTTCAAAAAATTAGTTGACTGACATCCTGGAGAGGGAAATAAAGCTCATGCGATTACACTACATACGTCGTTCAACTAATAGATTCGGCATCCTGTGCATGCTGCCACAGTCTGCAGGTTAGACTGACCTCATAACATGCTCTGAGTGGCTAGTTTGATCAAACCAGAAATCCAAAGATGAAGGAGATGTCAGATCCCAGAAAACTTCTTCCAATGTTTTTAAAACCTAAACTACAGTTTCAACACTGCTATAAGACAAATGATGCTTTATTTCTGTTTTGTTATTGTTTACATTAAAAAGAAAATATTTCAACTCTATTTCAAGGAGATATGCTGCCTACCAAAAGAAATTTTCTAACTCCAAGAATAGAGTATAATAAAGGTCACCAAAAGAACCATTATCTGTTCCTGAGATCAGCTTTTCATGGAGAAGGATAAATGATGCTGAGAAATACTCTTTGGAAATCTAACAAAACAAACCATTCTTCATTGCATAGAAGTCATTTTTTTTTTTTGGTCCAGAAAGGAATACTGAAGAATAAACAGATGAGTGATTTTGAGCTTGCAATGAAAACAAAGCCAATTTCTTTAGCATATTCCCCATGGCTTATATACCATCACTTGCCTACTGAAAAGCAGAATCAAAGACTACATTAAAGCACTAGTTCATATTCTTTTTCAAACAAAACATAATGTATAAATATATTTTCAAAAATCCCATAACCTAAGCAATTTGTAATCAAAATCAGGCTCTGTCTATAGTACTATTATCAACTCTGCTTAAACCACACAATTTTATTTAAGCTCATGGATAATTTTTCTCAACTCAGTAAAGTTGGTAGGAGTTAGTAGCTAAGGTCATTGAAAAGATTTACTTTAAACAAATCCAACAATTCAGAGCATCACCTTCTCCACAGTGTGGTGTGCCTTGCTTTGAACAAGCATATAAAATTTCTTTAAAGTACAACATAAAAGTTTAGCATAATATGAAGCCAGTGCTGGACCTTTGTTTAGCAGTCATGATAATTTATGGTGTAGATCTGCAACAGTTAAGTAGAAAAACAGCTTTCTCATGATGAAATGCAAGTCATAAAGGGTGAAACTCAAGGAAAGCTGAAGGAATCCCAACCCTCCGATCACTCATCCCTTCTTCAGTTTTTTGTCACACATTCTTTAACTTTCTCCATACAGATTGAGAAACAATAACACTGACTCCTTTAACTTTGTGCTTTAAAAATTATTCTTTCATGTTTTTTCAGTGCTAAACATATATTTCATAGAAATTATATGTTTTAAATTGCACCCATAGCATGGCTTCTATTTTTGTCTTTTCTATTAAGTTTTTGTGTAACCATTACTTTGTCTCATTTTTTGCAAAAGAGATCAGACTGCTAACAGACCTGACAGGAGTAAGAATAATTAGAACATTTAAGATGCAGGCAGAGGCTAGTATTATCTTGTGGACTTAATATTTAAGCAAGTATTTTTGAAAGATGAACATTTACATGGATCATTCTTTGAGCCAAGTATGGCTCTGATGTAAATCAACAGATGGTTCTTCAGTACCTCCGATAGGAAGGGACAGTGCTAGATAATGCAAACAGGTGATATTCCATCACTTAGGAAGCAATGATCTTAAACATAAATTTCCCAATGTAACAGTTGTGAAGCAATGAAAAATAAAATCAGCACATTTCATTTAACCATTCATTTACTGTACAAACTTCAGCAAGTCACTTAACTAACCCCACTGAACTTCAATTTTCTCCCCTTGAAAATGGAGTTAATTATATCAGTTCTTACAAAGCCTCAAGGTTACTGGTAGGATCAAAACAAAGAACAGATGTGATAGATTACAAAGCTTTGACAAAAAGTATTATGAACTTCCTACCCCCACTTGGGGGCTGCAAATAAACCAGAGAAATGTACTGTGGTCATCTTTATGATCAATATCAAATTTAAGAAATTTGACATTCAAAAATATGTGGGCAGTGCTCAATGATTTCAGCTTTTAAACTTCAGTGTTCACTGTTATATATGTACATATGGCATACCTATATGCATACAACAACTATAATTTAAGTAGTCCATACTTCTAGAAAATGTGTTGATGTATACATGTATGTAATAATATTCATAAATGTTCATGAAAATGCATTTATTAAAGTAACTAGAAATGAAGTAATTGATTATGGTGAAATATTACATATATACATAAAATTATCAAAATAAAATCCATTATTTTCTACAACTAATGTATGCTAAGAAAAAAGAAAAGCATGTCAAAGATTGAATCAATACATAAATTGTTCTTTTTTTAACTAACAGAAAAAAAAATCAGTGTTCCATAGTGGTCAAGTACATGGTGATTGCGTTTTATTTTTCTTATGTAAGTGTAATCTACACAATTCAATCCGTTTGATTTAGTGAGAGCTACATATCCTCAAAACACACAATAAATTAACAGTCAATGAGGTTTTGTGGAAGGGCACCTGATATATATTTCATAGAAATGGATTTGTGATTATATCCAGCAGGCTGTGGGTACTTGGATAAGGTGTATACCCACCCTGTCTAGAATCAAGTCTGCTCATCAGAAAAATGGGAACAACTCTGGCAAGTTCCAACTCACAGTGATGAAAGGATGTGTCTTATGGAATAGCAATGAACTTGTTGGAAATACTGTCAAAATGTCCTTGAGGTTTGCTCAGTCTAGGAGGAAACCTGACCTGCATTACTAAATAGCTGACATCTCTGAAAATAACTATCATTTTAGGCCATTATGTTGCAGAAAGTTGTTGGAAAGATTAAGTGAAGTAGAGTACTGAATGTATGAAGTATAGAGCTCCCCCAAATGAATGAATACTCAAAATACAATAGGGATGATTAGCCTGAGTTCTATTCCAGCTGAAACACAGGCACATGTGCATGCCCTCAAGATACTTTCTTCAAATTCAATTCATGATTTCATTAATCTTCATTACATTCTTTTTGCATTTACCAGTAAATATGTTGTTTAAGTTACTCTTCCTCTATCTCATAGGCACCACAGAAAGACAAAATTAAAAGAGAAAAATGTAATCGCTGATTTGTTTTGTCTACATGAGAAATTAATCTAGTATATGGTAATTGACCCCTTTGAAGTATGACCTAGAGCTACAAGTTCTTAGACAAACAGTTTCGAGATTGTTCTACAGATGATAATTTCATTGGATTGCACACAAGAAATAGTCATAGCTAAGGCTAATGGAGATAAAGGTTTAACACATTTGGATCATTTCTATCCAATATTAATTAACGTGTTTTAATACAATATAATCTTTATCCATCTATAAAATATTTAAATGCTTGGGATGTCATGAATGTTTATCATGACTGACACATTTTGAGGCAGTCATTTTCTATCTTGATTTGTGAATTTTAAAGTTGTTAAATGCTTGACTGAACCATAAAAAAAAACCAATTCATGTATCATTAAACTGATTTCTAACATGAGATAATTTTCTTCCTTGTCCAATAGCTCTAATTTTTAAGATTATCTCAGACAACCTTAATTCTTTGCAGGGATATCTGGAGGTTGTAGAGGGGATCTTATCAAGAGCAAGTATTACCACTTTCAATCTCTCCTCCCCATACATTTCTTTAAATCGTTATGTACAAAGTGGTTTACTGAGTGAATACTCAGGCATACTAGAGAATACATATCACACTAGGCAAAAACATGAACTATAGAGTTTCCTTTTAATGTACCACTGAGTATAAAGGGGGAAAGATTAATGGCTGACAGCAGAGAACAGAAGTTCTGACAACCTACAGACATTAAAGAAAATGAGACCGCTCCTTCTCCCAGTGTTGTCCTGGTAGCCCCAGCTTGAGAAAAGTTTCACCCCCTCTATTTTCTACATTTTTCCCATCCACAACCAGTCCTGTTCTACTATTCTAGTAGACTTGAGCTAAGGGAGCCCCAGAGGACCTGTGTGGAACACAGGAGTGGGTGGAGGCAGATGGGCTGCTGTGGTACAAGCCATGCCTGGCTGGAGCTGGAACAGTTCACTTTTGTCTGAAAAGCAGGTCCCCTCCTCCAGCCCCCATGAGGTCCAGAAAACTTGGGAAAGTGTTAGCTGTTGGAGCAGGCCCTGGGGGTTGCCTTCATCCCAAATAGAAGAAGCCTGGCTGGCACATGGCCCCTTCTCAGCCTTGACAGCCTCACATAGACCTTTGAACTTTCTATTTATACAACAGTTTAGTGAGTTTAAGTCTCTTCCTGTATAACTGCCCGATTGCAAGCTTGCCTCTAATTAGGCTACTTGTGAGACATCATATAAAATCTACAAACAACTGATTCAGTCCTCTGACACGAGAATCAGGCCACTATCACAATTTCTTAAAAAAAAAAACCAAACTATTTTTAATATCTGGGGTTTGCTATTGTAGGAGTTTTTAAATTTCTGATCTTAAAAATTATCTCTTTATGTTTTTACCCAGTGAACACACACACACACACATACACACACACACACACACACACATACACACACACTTTATTTTTTAATAAGGAGGTAACTGCCTCACAAAAATATTTGGCATACTACAAAGAGGCACTTTAATGCTATGGAGGTAGGTGCTTACGGGATAGAAAACCTGTACAATTTGTAAGCTTTTACATTTATATTAATGACTTTGCCATTGCTGATAAAGACGTCCAAATCTAGCTACATGATCTCCTGATTCCTCAAGAACTCATTTACTTGTTTAACAAGGACAAATCTATGGAATGATTTAAAAAGCACGAACTATGCTTTCCTCTTCCTTTCTCCATATTTTCTCTTTCTTTTAAGAAGATAAAATGATGTATTTGGCAGGCATAAACATCTGTGCCTCCCTTTCCTTTCACAGAATGGTTCATATTAAATTCCAACTCAGGTGAACACTGCTCATGCATCCAGGAATCCTAAGGAACTTGAGCTTTTGCCCTTTAATGGGGTCCAGAGCATGACCCATTAAGCTACCATTGCAGTTTGCAAAATCCAGTGAGACATTCTGTAAGGCATATGAGCACTCCCAGACATTGCACATACCTGCACAATGCAGCAGCATTCATAACCCATCTTTGGAGTGCATATTTTTCCTAAGTATGTTTATCAATGTGCATTCAGTTTTTTTAAATGTACTATAGCCAAGTGTTTGTTAATAAGGCATATACCTGTGTATGTGCAGCCATTCTTCATTAAGCTTAGAAAATTGAGTCTGTTTTTTTTTTTT
>JADRCC010328869.1:0-15582 GCA_019843855.1 Hylomyscus alleni | reverse complement strand
AGATAAATAGAAGTATAGACAGAAGTAGGGGAAGGGAAGGTAGGGAAAACTGGATTTTTTGGAGGCTTCTATTTTGTATTAAAAATCTTAGGGGCCAGGTGGTGGTGGCACACGCCTTTATTCCCAGCACTTGGGAGGCAGAGTCAGGCGAATTTCTGAGTTCGAGGCCAGCCTGGTCTACAGATTGAGTTCTAGGACAGCCAGGGCTACTCAGAGAAACCCTGTCTCGAAAAACAAACAAAAACAAAAAAACAAAAAAAAAAAAAACAAAGCAAAACAAAAAAGAATCTTAGGAGGGATTCCTCTAATCTCATCCTCTCTACTTTATTTTATCCCTTCCATGTTTGTCAGACAGAAGAATGGTTTTCAAGTGCTATATTTAAAACACTGAAACCAGTCAGCTGAAACAGAAAGAACTTCAAAAATCTCAGCCCATGGTGCTCATAGCTACAGACAGTTTTTGCTGTTTCTGATTTAATATATATCCTTGCTAACCAATGCAGTGATAGAAAAAAAAACATGCAAATGCCACACTTCTCAATCTCTTCAGTCATTTCATTTTACTATTTTAACATGGTTATTATCTAGTAGTCCAGAAGACTCATTTACACTAAAAATACTATTTACATTTTGAAAATTCGTTACTAGAAGAAATCAAGGAGACAGTGAAAGAAATAATTTCCCATTAACCTAGTGATATACTTTTAAGAATTTATGAGGCTTTAAATGTCAACATTAAAACCGGACTTCATAATCTCTTGTATCCACCTTATACACTAAGCATTGCTAGCAACTTTGTTCTACTTAGCGAAGACTTTTATATTAGAACACATCTCACTTTTTTCAGAGCCCCCTCCAGACTTGCCCCCTGGTTATATCTATGCCAAGAATGCCACTAGCTCCCTGGCTATATCTTATCTTATTACTTTCCTAAATTAGTATAGTAAATCTCTGAGTATTATATCCTATTTCTACATTCAGTTTTTTCAGAAATAACAATCATTTCATACCATTACTTAATTCATATTATTCAAAAATTTAATATCACAAATAATAACTGTATCATGTTTATGGAGTATAATATGATTTATAAATGAATCAATACATATTTATATTGATGCAATATAAGGTATTTAAATCAAGTTGATTGATACATCCATCACAGTACTTCAGTTTTATAGCCCCCAGAACACACCTAGTATACCCACAGCAGGCAGTCTGTAAATGCATGACACTACTACTCTGTCACTTTGGGTAATCAAAACCTGTGGGACAGAGAGGACCACAGACAAGAAAGCAGTACAGTCTAACTCCTAAAGAGAGGGCATGGGAAAAGTGCCACTATGGCCCTATTCATAGCTCTCCCTTGCTTGAACACACACCACCTTTGCTGTCTAGCAGGGAGGGTGTGGTGTCGGGTCTTAACACAGCACTGGAAGCAGAAAGATCTATTTCTGACTCAGACACAGTTCACTCTGTAACTTGGCTATACTGTTTTCTCTTTCCTGTATAAACATTACCACTGAGCCTCACAGCTAAAGCTAGGAAGATTCAATAGGGCTATGAGTAGTTTGATGAGCTTGCCAGTTCCAGCCTTACCACAAGGGAACATTATAGAAGTCTGTTCCTTTCACCCCATGACTAGAAGTCTATGTCTTTCTTGGTACCTTTAACTTTGTATTAGAAATGTATCCTTTGGTTAATTTCTTGTACAGCAAAAAGTTTCTTGTTGGGTTTGAAACCTTAACTATACTATTTACTCATAAGAGAGCAATCCTGGAGGTGGCCCCCATTGAATAACCCACATGCTGCTTCAGGTTTTTAAAATAAAAAATTGTATTTGCCTCTTGAGCTAACAGTAAAGAGTAAAAAATACTCAAGAAATAGGGCCTGTTTTCTTTTTTCTCAAATGTCTAATATACTGTCCACTAAATGTACAGGTCAATACTTGAGTGTTCAAAGAGATAAAGAAAAACAGCCTACATAATTAATTGTATTTTCTTCTATGAGCATCAGAAGATAAATCTTGTAAATATGTTTATAACCAATTATTCCAACATAAGGGACTAAATGAGGGATCAATATTACACAGATATATTTTGATTGATATAATGGTCAGAAAGCAGGTCACCTGGAGGCTGATCAAGAAGAAATTCAAAGGGGCAACATGATGGGTTAGCAGAAAAAGGCACCTACCACCAAATCTGACGACATGAGTTCAATCCCTGAGGTTCCATATGGAGGAAGCAAGGAACTAATAGCATTTAGATTTGTGTGTGTGTGCGTGCGTGCATGCATGTGTGTATGCACACACATACACATGTTCTCTCTCTCACATACATACACATATCCATGCACAAGCAGAGAGCAAGAGAGACATAGGCAAAGACAAAGAGAAAAAAATGTAAAAAAAAAAACCAAGAAATCTGAGAGTAAGGGTCAACAGGAAGTATAAGAGAATAATAATTGGAGGTAAATATTATCAAAGTGTTATACACATTCATGAAAATGTCATAAAGGAATCAATCGTTCTGTGCAACTAATAGACAATAATATTTTATACAATAAAATATCTGTCCATTATTTTTAACTCTGACTACCAGAGCCTATTCAGAGAATTCATAATAATGTCCATATTTTTCTCATGCCTAATAATAATGGCAGATACCATGTTTGGACCACTAGATGAAGAAAAGACAATTTTTGGCCATATAAGGATAATTAAGTATATAGATTATTTCATAACCTGCTAAAATTTCATAAGTTCTGTTGAAAACAAAATTATAAATTGTGGCATAAATCCAATACCCTAGAAAGCTTTGACTTACTTTGTTCCTAGCCAAACACAGTCCAGAGTCCAGGAAAAAGAAGCCCCAAAGGCAGAGTATGCTCAAATTGTCTTGATTTGCTCCATTTTTAATGAAGTTAGATCAAGTCAGAGTGCTTGTGATCCCTAAAGCATTTGCTTTTTCTGCTTTGGTCAAAGCTTATGAAAGCTGATACAAAGTAAACTGAAGCCTATTGTGCCTTCGACTATAGCCTTGTTATAGTGAATCAAATCTAAAAATACACAAATATTATAAAAACAGAATTGAAAACCATTCTGGTAGAGTAATAGGAACTACATTCAGACTTGTGTTCTTCAAATAAGTGGTTGCTAACAGATAAAATTCCTGAAGGCAGCAGTATAGTCAAGTCACCTGCAGCATAGGTCACCTGCATCCAAATGATGTTCCTATACACTAGTTAATGTCGATCCCTATCAGTCTTAAGTTTTTGATACATTTAAAATCTCTTTTAAAATAGCTTATTTATATAGAACCTGATTTTCAGCGAGATAATTAAGGCTATTTTATTCCCACGGCCAATGAATCTGAAAACATCAAGAAAAGGGTAGAAGCTCTAATGTGATCAGAACTCCCCTTCAGTGACTAAATTCATCATCTTTTTATTTTTTTACCAAAAGAACTAGTGTTTCCTACTAACCCTTCACCTGATGGCACAGGCCAAACTTTAGGGAATGTTGTGGCCTAAAGCTCAATATGATGTGACTAAAGATTGCATCAGAGCTACTAAAGCAGAATTTTCCCTAGTACCTAGTTATAGAGTAAGAAAGCTGCAGAGAAATTGCACAATCTAATATGATGAAATTGTCTAAAGCGTTAAGACTCAATATCTAATTTTAGTAGAAGCCCCAGATATTTATAGAGCAATATTGGTCCCCAATGAAGGAGCTAGAGAAAGGATCCAAGGAGTTGAAGGGTTTGCAGCCCCTTAGGATGAACAATAATATGAACTAACTAGTACCCTCAGAGCTCCCAGGGACTCAACCACCAACCAAAGAGTACACATGGTGGGACTCATGGTTCCAACTGCATATGTATAGCAGAGGATGGCCTAGTCGGTCATGAAGGGTAGGAGAGGCCCTTGACCCTGTGAAGGTTCTGTGCCCTAGTGTAGAGGAATGCCAGGGCCAGGAAGAGGGAGAGGGTGGATTGATGAGCAGAGAGGAGGGGAACAGGGGATTTTTTATTTTATTTTATTTTATTTTTTTGGAGGGGAAACTGGAAAAGGAGATATCATTTGACATGTAAAGAAAATATCTAATTTAAAAAAAAAAAACAATATTGAGTGTTCCAGAAAGATCTCATTTCCAAATTCTCCAAGACTTATAATGCCACTAGAACTCAAATCTATCCCTGTATACAAACACTCAAAGAATAAATCAGTATGATTTATTAGCACTGATCATATTAGCACTGATCATAAGAATGAAAGCATGACTTACATCTATCTATCTTCTGTCTGTCATCTGTCTGTCTGTCATCTATCTATCTTCTATCTGTTAAGGACAAAGAAGGATTAAGTCAAAGAATGCTGAAGAACATTCATCTTCAATAAAATTTCCTGGGTCATAATAAATAACCATAACACTACTTCCTCTATTTATTCTGCAACTTTGAATCACATGATCTGTAATAATATAAAAGCACTAGTTAAAAAAAGAATTGAAGAATAAAATGAACAAAAGGTGAAATCTGACCAATGGTACTCACATTAGTTAGTTCAAACCAAATTCTGGAACCAGATTTATCTGAGACTTGGATAATCAATGAATTTTCTGGAGGCAGACGATCAAAGAGTTCCTCAGTTGAGTGCTGTGGAATAGAATATCACAATACTGTTCCATAAAGAAAGCTTCGCAATAAACTGTATGCCAAGATTATAAGGTAGATGAAATAATAATATAAACCAAAGTATGTAGGGGTCAACTTATTTCCAGATGATATTAAATGTCTTTGACTTCATAATAACACAATTGAAGACAGCAATTATTCTCCAAACCTACCAGTGCTATACACATACCATATTAGTAGTATTGACTGAAGCCTAAAATCTATATGAGTAACATAATCACTTAAAGATAACTAGTCACAAGAGGCATGATAATACTCCTATTTCCATCCATTGAAAAATGATAGATGAACAAATATTTCTTTGGTGGCCTAAAGTTATATTGATATGTTTTGTTGTTGTTGTTGTTTTTCCTTTTCCTTTCTTGTCCTCTGGTAACAACTGTTATGATTGGACAAAAGGAATAAGGAAGGAAGCCTAGGACAACAGGTGAGGACTCCATTGCCTTGCCTCTATCCTGCAACCCCATTAAATTTCTTTCCCTCCTGAACTGTATGAGAAAGGCTTTCACTACTGGATATTTGCATACCTGCTGAGACTCACATGTCTTCATAAGGATTCCTAAACATACCTAACATAGCACACATGTACATTGAAAATCATAACTCTGTATAGCATGCTCATATAAAACAAGATAGACATGGTGCTGGAATTCATACAAGGGGCACCTACATTTGGATCCTTCTCATTGTAGTACTTGTAGCCCATAAGTATCTGCTAGTACAGACTAATACTGTTCTTACAGCCCACCCTTTTCTGAACAAAAGTTAGCCTAAAACAAAGCAGTGTGATAAGGGGACCGACAATCCTCTTGAAATGATTTTTCTTCACATAAAAAATGCAAAATAAACAAATAAAACAGACAACTTTAAGTCACAGATATCAACTTATTACTAAAAAGAGTTGATTTCCATTGTCCTCTAGACAGTAATATTCCTGAAATTAAATCAATATTGTACTGGTTTGCCTTAAAAGAAGACAGAGATTATTAGCATTTCTTTTGTTTTTGTTTTTCCTTGATGTAGACTATACATAAGAGTTGGTTTTTGTTTTTTGGTTTTTTTTTTTTTTTTTTTTTTTTTTTGGAACACAAGAAAATTAGAAAGTTAAATAACTAGAGCGAGTGATTAAAGTTGACTTAATATCCTCATCACAAGTAAACTGGGACAGTCAACGGGAGTTATTTTCTAGGCCTCAGTTTCTCTTCACTTTCTATATTGGGCCCTGACTGAAAGAAGCCTTCAACTGGGGCCACAGTAGCGTCTTCACTGGCTGTTCCTGTCTGTCAGTTATTTTCACCTGCTTCTGCTTGTCATGACAAAAATAAATTAATTAATTAAAAAATAAAAAAACCAAAAACCTGGAATAAGAGTCATTAAGTTTTATTAGACACAATGCAATAATTTTTAAGTTAATATGAATGTCAGAAATAAATAGTATTTACTGCCCGAAGCTTAAATTTACAAAGCAAGGTGACATTTACATCCTAAAGTTTTCATCATGCCCCCATCTTCCCTGCCCTCTGTATTGCCTAATCAATATCAACTTTAATTGTGGAGGTCCCAACTCTTTAGTCCTCCTACCTGAACACCCTGCCCCTTAAAGTGTGGGGTTAATAGCCTACCCTAGAATAGAACTCTGCACAATAAAGACTATTTATGCACTAATCTTATCAGTTGTTTATCTCCTAAGAGCTGAAAATGGATTCTCAGTGCTGAGTGACCTTTTATGAAGTTTCCAATTTTTAGTGCCAATATTGCCATTCATAGGTTTTTTTTTTTTCTTCCCTACTCCAGAGGGCCAAGAACAGATTGTATATGATGACAGAGAATAAAAGGCAGTGACCACATCACAGCAAGAGCAACAAACCTCAGTGCATTTTCTCCCACAATGGGCATTGAATAGATTAAACTTTGTCTAAGCCTGGCTTGAATGTTGCTATGAGGCATCTTCCCAGTCCTCCCTTTAACTAGAGAATACCCATTCTGAAAGGCTGCCCTGATTGTTCCAAAAGGGCTTTCATTCATATCCCTGATTAGCAGCCAGGAGGTGCGTTAGAATGTAAAAGCCATGAGGTTTATCAGCTGAACTCATCCTTTGCAAGAGTGCAACTTCTCATTTGCAACAAGGAAAAAGGATTGATAATCTATTTTTGATGGGGCAAGCTGTAGGGATTTTGTTCTGAAAAATAAACCTGGAGAAAAGCCACTGGATAATTTTGATTATACGTTACTATTGAGGCTTTTATGTTGCTCAAGGAAAAAAAAGATGCATTATTTGGTAAAGCAGCAAAATAAATAACATCATCAAGCTTTTTGACATACTCGAATTTTTTCAATATCTCTGGTCTTTTCCCCCCACAGAAATCGTGATAAATTACATTGCTGTATTTCCCCCCAAAACAGAAATTATCTAACATACATTACTAATTAATTCAACAAGTCTTTTCACTAAAAATATTTAAAATATTCATAATATGCAAGACAAGAATTTTGAACATATCATATTGTGTTGCATTCACATGGCAAATAGCAATTAATTTCACATATAATAGAAAATTTTATTTATGCTAGAATTAAGTTTTCATTCAAACATGATTCCTCCTTTATGGGCAGTTCATGAATTATTCAATATAGCAAATGTCACATTCTCCATAAATCAATTAAGCATCAAAGGCATGTAGTGTATAGTTTTACTAGAAGAAACCTCATCATAATAAAAGCCACGTTAGCTCACAATCTTTTGTAAACCAAAGAAATATAATGCTAGCCAAAAGACTTTCTAACTTATGCTACCCTGTGATTTTTGAATCAGCTCTTTAGGACTGTGTTTACACGAAACAACAGCCTGAAAATCCTGTCTCTCTTCCACTAAAACAGTATATTGTCAAAACAATAGAAATTCTTGGGTTTTTTTACCATTCAACACGATGATCCTGGTTCAGTACTTCAGAGCTGAAGTCTAACTTCTTTTCCCAAACACTCAAAGCATCAGCGTTTCGACTGAAGTTTCTTACACCATCCCCCACCCCAAACGCCAAAATCAAATCTTTCTCAAAGAGACTTACCCCAAAAATGAGTGTGCTAGATGAGAGAATGTGCTCATGCCTGGAGATACTTAGCTAAGAAACATGGAAACGGGCAACTCGCACTTTGGAAGCGCATATTTTTATCCATAAAAAAAAACAAAAAACCAGGGAAAGGTTAGCCCAGCCCAAAAGGAGCAGACTCTGGGCTGCCGCAGCTCCTTACTGCAAACCGCTCATTCTGAAAATGTGAGCTTATTTACATTTATCTCTTTCCCTTTGTTAAGGACTAGCCCTCTTGAATGCTGTAGCCCGCATGCCTTTAACAAACAGGACACAAGAAAAGGCCCAAAGTCCTTGCTGGAGCCGAGGGCCGCCGGGGGAACTCTTGGGGGTCTCAATAGGAAATGCTTTTCATTGGATAAGGAGGCATTATTAGGAGCCGTGATCCCGCCCAATCCCCTGTGCTTCATAGTTCCCTTAGTCACCAATCGCTGGACTGAAGAAGTTTTTCCTTAAAGAGCATTGCCCAGGAAAAAGCAGTTTCACAGTCAAGAATTAGTGGCTTAAGTGCCACTTGACAATATAAAAAGTGTCTTTCCTGACCAATTAATTCACAGAGAAAGCTTGTCTGCCTGTCTTTGCAGCAGGACCGCTACCCTCTTACAATTCTAATGAGAAGGAGGAGGAGACAAAACTCCAAACTGGGAGGAGCAGCCCATGTTTGCTCCTAAATTGTTTAAAACAATCACAAAAAAATATTAATAAGAGTTAAGGAGAGGGCAGGGGGAAAGGCAAAAGAAACAGGGAATACACGTGGTTATCACGGTATGCATAATTAAATTTCTGTCACTCTCCAAAACAAAATTCAATTCAATACCATAGTCACTTACTTAAGGCAGAAAAAAAAAAATGCCTTCAGACTGTCGTAGTGGAGTTGTGCCTGGGTCCCAGAGCTGTAACACTCGCCTTACGTGATCCAGGCAGTGCTCTGTAGCAAAAGAAGAACCATTTCTCTTAAATAACTGCATGGCAGGAAGTGTAATTACCATGAAATTTTCAGAGGTTTACTAAAAGTAAATAGTTCAGATGCAATCTGTTCATAGGTTCTACTCTACCCCACGTTTGGCGTAGACAAGCTTTGAACCTTATAGGTGGACCGTCTTGGTGAACCACCCTACTTCCCCTTGGCCCCCAGTTATCTTTTTCTCCTCCGTCTCCCTGACCTGAGTTTGTTGTGGAAACTTCCCTTTTGTAACAACCATTGCTAGCCTTTCCCTACTACCAGCAACCCCTCCCCCCCCCATCCCTTTCTCCTCTACCTCACACACTGCCAACAACACCACCCACAGCAACGCCCTGCCCCTTCTTAGGAATGAAACCCCTTGGCAGAGATACGTTGCTTCCCTTTTTTTCTGGGCAGACTCATGCCCCCAGATGAATGGGAGAACCTCCATCTGCTTCATAACTTCAATCCATATATAGTTAAGCTACATCCCAAATAAAATGTGCCCCATGCTTGTTTATCTTCACTTTCTCTTCAGACCAGTTTTGGGGCTTCCCTTAATAACCATCTGTAAGAAGTCATTGTAAAGTTGACACTAGCCTTACTGAGTCTGAAAAAGAATAAATTCCCTTTTCTACAGCTTCCTTTTCCACGGCCCTGCTTTCTGTTCCTCGCCACCTGCCTCGGGTTAGCTTATTTCTATCTCTTGCTAGCACCAACTATATCTTCACAAGTTGTCTTCCTTCTCATTTACTCATTGCCTAGAGCAGCTTTTGATAGGCTAAAAAAGTTAAAGATGAAGTCACTCTCCTGCAGAACTTCATACTCTACTTGAGGGGAAAAAAGACATCCAGGGTAGTGAGATAGCAAAGGGATTTTAAAAACAAGCACTATTAAAGTACTTACAAGGAGAGTGACTTCTGCAGTCCTTCAGGGAAGGAGAACAACGCACCAGAGTGAGTGCCAAAAGAACTCCCCAGATAATGGGAGGGTCAAATAGGGTCTTCTGGATGACCAGAGCTTAAGTAACACAAACATGAAAGGGACAACTTTCCAGGCTCTTTGTGAGAAATGGCTAAATGGAGAAAATGAGGAGTGACCAGAGATAAGGAGCCTGGCTGTAAAGAGAAAAGAAAGGTAAGGAGAACCATTCCGGAAACATGCTTTTGTAGCCCAGAGGTGCAAGAGAGTGACAGACGCCTTTAGTGACTCTCACTGTCTCAGGAAGACCAGCTCACTACCATTCCTCTCTTGGCATAAATATTCCTCAGTCTTCAAATTCATTTACCTCCTTCTCCCTATGGGATGCTAGTATCTTTCTGACTTATCTCCCAAATGACTTCTTAGAAGGTCTTTAAGTTATCACATGCCCTCCCAGTATCACTCTTTCTCTAGCTAAACTTTGCTTTCAAACAATCACTTGTATCTCCTAGAGGCATTTCTTATTTCTCTCACTATGCATATTTCCATCGCTCCTCTCTGACTGGAACACTCTCTTCATCCATAATAGTTCCTTCCCAACTATAATTCTTACTCTTTCAGATACTTTTCATGTAACCATGACTTTGCAGAATTCTCCCTTGATCCCTAGTTTAGGTCAAATATTCAATTATATGCACTATAGTATTACAGACTTTTCTTCACTGTTTATTGCAGATATAACATCAAATGCTTTATGTGATTTATTTGCATAACAGTTGACTATTGCTAATCTCTCCCCATTTAAGCTCCAAAATTGCATATCTGCCTATTTGCGAATTACCATTCACAAAAATCCCTCTTCCTGACCCTTTGTCTTGACCACCAGAAGCAACTGTTTTGTTGTTGCTGCTGCTGCTGCTTGATTTTCCTGCTGAAAACCATGTTACTTCATACATTTTCAGACAAATCCACATCAAGGTGTTGTCTAAGGACAAATATTACATACACACATAAAGGATAAAAAAAATCCTTTAACAAAAAAAAAAAAAAACTAAAACTTATAATCTACCATCGCCTTTCCATGCTGCAAATTGTAGTTTTGCTTGCTTTGGTATCTGAAAGGCAGAAGGAGGGGAAATGCAAGCTTTTTCAGGGTGTTTTCCAAACAGCCCCCGTTTACAGCCACACGACTTAATCCAAAATATCCTTTGAAACAGGCCTTCATTGAGGTGCTGATGTTTGTTCCACAGGGGGTGGAGGAGGAATACGCAGCTAAAATGTTCTTTCAAAAGAACTTGTGAAAGTAAAGGGTTCACTTTTTAATCTGTTGGTGGGGAAAAGTAACTGAAATACTACTAAGTTCCAAATGAGAATTTACAAACTTTAATCAAAACATCAGACCTTCACACTCCAAACCTAAATCAAGTTTGATTTTTTTTTTATTTTTCTGCCAACCATATCAAAAGACTGGGTGAATTCTCCCTAAGTGGCAGCAGCTCAACATCATGCTAGTTTCCCTAGAAACAGTTCAAATGGAAGCAAAGGATTGTAACTATGTCTCTGGATTAGAGTCTAGCTAACTGTTTTGGTAACTTTCAAAATCTGTAAGATACATACTGCCTATGCAAAGCCCTAAGCGGTGTTCTAGGGAAAGGGAGCTGATTAATTGCTAACTTTGCACTAATTAGCTACACAACCTTTGGCAAATACCTTGAAACCTTTCAGAAAACAAAGAGTCCTCTGGCCATGCTTTTGTATACAGTCTTCTTTTGTTTCAAGGGGAGGAGGGCATCAAGAGGTCAGAC
Organism: Hylomyscus alleni; assembly: GCA_019843855.1. Classification (NCBI taxonomy): domain Eukaryota; kingdom Metazoa; phylum Chordata; class Mammalia; order Rodentia; family Muridae; genus Hylomyscus; species Hylomyscus alleni. Next base: position 4,130 of record JADRCC010328869.1, on the reverse strand, counting down.
TCCCCACCAGTTCATTTAGGACACTGCTTCCTTGAAAGAACAGGAAAACAATATTCAAGCAGAGTCTCTGGAAGATTTTTTTTTTTAATCTCATCCTTTTTACTAGGTCACCTTCATCTCTCTCTTCCCTGTTTTTCAAACAGATGGCCTTTCCCTCTTCATAACTGAGCATCACGAATAAGTTCCTATTGCTTAGAGTCAAGGTTGGTAGATACAGAAAATGAGCTTCTTGAGCACTTTAAGCAAAGAGGCTGGCAGTCTTGAACGCTTGGCAGAGCCTAGAAATATTTCAAAGTGGCAATAAACAAGATGATGAAAATACAAAACATTTCCTAAGCAAACTATACTCCAAGTACTAGTTTAAGAATTATATTGATACTTCATCCTCTAATACGCACAGTACTCCGTGGTGTAATTACTGTTCTTCCTAGTTTATACCTGGGAAAATAAGGTACAGAGAGGTGAACTAATTTGCAAAGATGAATTGAATTAATTTGCGAAGACTCTCTCTGCAACTAATTTTTCTTTGAATTCTCAGACAGCTTCTAATTTTTCTTTGAATTCTGATCATTTTTACTCAATCACCATAATCACATTTTTCTTTGATAATGCATTCAGATCTCCCCACACACATAATCTTATTAAAAAACCAATATCAGTATTATACCCTTTGTGACTCAAACTCCTAATTAGAAATTGAGAAATCTCACAATGTATAGCTGAAAATCTTTTCAAAAAGTGTTATAAATAAATTTTAAAAACTATAAGGATCTGTTTTGAGACCTAAAGTCACTAGCTGATTTCTTTTAAAAACCCAAATATACGGATTTTGTACTTTTTTTTAAGATTAAGTTTGTTCTTTAACCCTTTCCTACCTGTACATAATACATACTAACCATTGTCACACCATCCGCTTTCTTTCACCTCTCTACCCTCTATCTACTTTCTTTATAAAACTCTTTAACACATTCCTCTCTATCTGTTTGCTTTTGAGACACTGAGTTTAACCAGGGACTTCTGGGTGATTATGGGTTTGGAGGTATGTGTTGGAGCCTGGTGGGCTCAGCAGTGGATACAAATAATAACAATGATTATACTTCTCCCAGAAACACCCAACAGTCAACAGTTCAACATTAAAGTGTGAGAGTGTTGTGAGCCACTCCCTTCTCCATTATTGTTTGTTGGAAAGGACTGCCTTGTGTGTGGCAATCAAGGTAACTGCAGTTGTGAGTTCACAAATGTAATGGTCATGTTGAATCTAAAGGATGACATTTCACAGCCTTTTACCCTATCTTCTGGCTCTTATACACCTCTTTCTACCTCTGCAATGGTCTCTGAGACTTAAGGTGATGTAAATGTCTTATTTACAGTTGAACAATCAACAGTTACTTATTCTCAGCATCTGGGACACCCATGAGTTATGACATTGACTATTGTCCAATATAAAGACAGGCTTCTTCTGGTTAAGGTTGAGAGTAGACTTTTTCTATGATTATAAACATACATATATGGAAGACAGTCTGATGCTTATGATGTTATGTCAATCTAAATTATAATAATATGTTCCTCAGACCTGGGTTGATAACCAGACTTACACTCCAAGGAGCAGGCCTCCAATTGAATTGGAAAGGATGTTGGACACCTCTACAACATTTGTACCACCCACAGCACATCTTTCCTATCTAACGTATTGGGTTTTTGATTCACAGCCTCCAGAGCTATATAAAACCAATGATGTGTTTTCTTATACAAGCACACACTGACTCTTAAAGATGATGATGAGGGATAAGGTAAGGGAGGGAGGTTGCAGGGAAGATATAAATTTTCCTACTATAACAATACTAATGAGTAGGTCTACCAATCCAAACTCAAGTAATCCAAAATCATGTTTAGTAAAACTATGATGTATATTTGAGTATAAGCTATATATTAGAAAACCCAGAACAGCCACAAAAGAAAAATGCTGGAAAAAAGAAAAGAAAAGAAAAAAATCACCAAAGGAATTAATGAAAAAATAAACTAGAAAGCAACCCCTTTGGAAATCGAAAGGAATATAGGACAAAAATAGATATGAAATATATATTTTTAAAAGGGAAAATGTCATGTATCAATATAAACATGTCAACAATAGCATGATTGAGTACAAAACCAAGCCAAATCGGCAAATTGTGAGACTGAATTATAAAACAAGATCCTTGCCAGGCAGTGGTGGTGCACACCCTTAATCCCAGCATTTGGGAGGCAGAGGCAGGCTGATTTCTGAGTTTGAGGCCATCCTGGTCTACAGAGTGAGTTCCAGGACAGCCAGGGCTACACAGAGAAACCCTGTCTCGAAAAAACAAACAAACAAAAAAAGACAAGATCCTTGGGTGTGGCTATATTGTAGTAGCAAAGGCTCTGATTTAATCCTTAGCATTTAGGCAAAAATGTAAAAAATGCCATACCTGTAATCCTAAGCACTTAAGAGGCTGAGATAGGAGAATTGCCATAAATTTGAGACCAGCTTAAGATACGTAGTGAGTTACAGGCCGACCTGAACTATGGTGAAAGATCTTATCACTGAATAACAAAGCAAAACAAAACAAAACAAAAAAACCTACTTAGATGCCAGCTATAAGGCACATTAAGAAAATAAGTAAATAAATTTAATGTAAAAGGACAGAAAAAATATACCTTAAAATAATTACCAAAAATGAGCTAGAATCTTTATATTTGCATTCGGAAAATAGATTTTAAAATAAACAAATGAACATCTGCTATTAAAGAAAAATGGATATCTTTAAAATTTATTTATGTATATGAGTACACTGTATCTATCTTGAGACACATCAGATGAGGAAAGTGAACTCAGGACCTCTAGAAGAGCAATCAGTTCTCTTAACTGCTGAGCCATCTCTCCAGCCCAAATAAACAGATATTTTAAGATAAATATATTTGTACCTGTAAGTAGAAAGACAAGATATAAGACAACAGCTTATGTATATAAAAAGATAAGCAGATAATACAGCAATATTGAATAAAACCTTCACCACTGTTAATAACAGATAGAATGACCACAGATGTGATCAAAATAATTCTAGAATATTAAAAAAATTAAACAATTAGATCTACTATAAATATGTAGAACACAAAACAATGTAGATTAGCCAGGCAGTGGTGGTTCATACCTTTAATAACAGCATTTCGGAGGCAGAGGCAGGGGGATTTCTGAGTTCGAGGCCAGCATGGTCTACAGAGTGAGTTCCAGGACAGCCTGGGCTACACAGAGAAACACTGTCTTAAAAAACAAAAACAAAAACAAAAAACCAATGTGGATTATACATTTTTTCAAGCACACAATATTACAGGTAAACCACATGCTTAGCCCATAAGAAATAAGATTAAAATTATGAAAAATATTGATAACCCTAAAATTAAACTAGAGATAATCAACAGAAATTTGGGGAATTAAAATCATGTGAAGATTAAATAATATAGTTCTAACTACCAGTATATCAAAAAGAAATCATCATAGAAAATATTTTTAAATTAATAAACATGAAAATATATCAAAAACTTTAATAATGCAGCAAAAACCTTTCCCTGAAGGAAATTTATATCTGCAAATAATATACTAGACAACAATAAGGAATTACAAAAATTACTACTCTTTGACAATAGTAGACAAGTGACAGATAGATTAAGTAGAGATAGATAGATAACTCAAATCCAAAGTAACTACATGAAAAGAATTAGCAATTATTGTATATAAAATAATAAAATACTTAGTAGAAGAAATGGAAAAAATTATGAAATTAAAATTCACTTCTTTGACTAAATCAACAAAATTGACAAACTTAACTAGACAAAAAAAAAGAGGTAAAAGAGTAAACACATCTGTATCTGTCAGGCACTGGCAGAGCCTCTCAGGAGACAGCTATATCAGGCTCCTGTCATTTAGTACTTGCTGGCATCCACCATAGTGTCTGGATTTGGTGATAGACTATGGGAAGGATTCCCAGGTGAGGCAGTCCCTGGATTGTCCTTCCTTCAGTCTCTGCTCCACACTTTGTCTCTGCAACTCTTTCCATAGGAATTTTGTTCCCCCTTCTAAGAAGGATGAAGTATCCACAATTTGGTCTTCCTCCATC
>JADRCC010328859.1:1113-13567 GCA_019843855.1 Hylomyscus alleni | reverse complement strand
TTTTTTTTTCAAGGCATGATTCTCTGTAGTGCTGGGTGTTCTGGAACTCACTCTGTAGGCCAGGCTGGCCTCAAACTCCTGTAGACCTGCCTGCCTCTGCCTCCCAAGTGCTGGAGTCGAAGGCTCATGTCACTACCACCCAGCTATATGTATGTATTTTTTAAGCCAACCGATAACTGTGATAGAGGCAAATTTTCAAAAGGTGTTTTTACGGAGTGCCAAAAAATCCAATTAGAACTTCAGATTCTATGACACCAACAGGAACATAATTTATTCACACAGACATTTATTGAAATTACACTATGTATTGGGTACCATGTGATTTCTTAGTTATGCCCATTGTGAGCAAAACAAACATATTATCTTTGCAACCTTCATATTGCAGACAGAGACAAAAGACTACATGAAGAAGAACAAAGACGGGAAGCTAGGAACCACTTTAGACCCGGCTTCTTTGCCAGCTTTCCTTCTTCTTCATTCTTGTTTAGACTTCTGCTTACAGGCCTGCTTCCTCGGTCTCCCTGGCTCCCTTAGCTATACTGCAGTATATGGAATGAGTCACAGCTTTTTACTGGAAGGGAATGAGGTTAAGAAACACTATGAACCCCACGCAGCCCTCAGAAAACGAGGCTGTTATATAAGGCAGGAATGGAAGCAGGACTCAATTATCCCCCACACTGGAACAAATGAAGCCAAAGCCCCAAGAAGCAGCACTGACGACATCCACCCTCCATACAGGGGTTTCTTCCTGGCATCTCTGGTCTGGGTTTCTCCTCAGTTTTCAAGTCAGGCCTGTGAAAACTCGCTTTAAAAAAAAAAAAAGAAATTATTTTAATGTATGTGTTACGTGTCTGTATGTGTAAATGTTACATGTGTGCAAGTTCCTACAGAGGTCAGAAGAGGCCAGAAGGATTGAATCCCGTGGGGCTGAAGTGACAGGTGACTGTGAGCAGCTGGCTAGAGGGTGCAGCTGGCTAGGAGCAAACTCGGCTCCTCTGGGAGATCAGTCGCCAGTCCTCTTATCCACTGAGCCATCTCTGCAGTCCCAGAAACTCACTTTCTGCAGGGTTAGTTGAGGTCACGAGGATAGGAACAACTTTAGACTTGTAGTGGTGGCTGGGTTCCCTTAGAAAAGACCAAAGTCCTTTTTTTTGTTTTTTTGTTTTTGTTTTTTGGTTTATTTATTTATTTTTCGAGACAGGGTTTCTCTGTGTAGCCCTGGCTGTCCTGGAACTCACTCTGTAGACCAGGCTGGCTTCGAACTCAGAAATCCTCCTGCCTCTGCCTCCCAAGTGCTGGGATTAAAGGCGTGCCCCACCACTGCTCAGCCAAAGTCCGTTCTTAGAGCACCATGTGGGACATACTAGGGAGACCATCCTCAAACTCGAGAGGGAATTCCCACCAGACCCCAAAGCATCTCAACAACTTTTAAAAATATAAACCTTTGAGATTTTATTTTTTTAAATAAATTTTACTTGTTTATTATATTTGTCTTACTTTGCAGATGAGTGTACAGAGGTACTCCTGTGGAAGTCAAGCTTGAACGAGTTCTCTCCTTCCAACAAGGGAGTCCTAGGGACTGAATGTGTTTACTGGCCTTGGAAGGGGTTTGCTGTTGTTTGTTGTTTGAGACAGGGCTCTCGTAGTCCAAACCGGCTTCAGTCTTATGTACTAGAGGCTGGCCTTAAAGTCCAGATTCTCTTGCCTCTGTCTCCCGAGTGCTAGGATTACAGATGCACATCACATCTCTCTCCGGACTCTCTTTTTTAAAAATAAAGTCTCAAGTAACCCAGGCTAGAATCAAATTCACTAAGTAGCCAAGGATAACCTTGAGTGTCTGAGCATCCTGCCTTCAGCCTCTGAATGCTAGGATTACGTGTGTATTCTACCACATTACCTGGCTCAAGGGTAATGGAGATTGAACCCAGAACATCTTGTATTCAAAGCAAGCACCCTACCAGGTGAGCCCCATGGCTGTGCCTCTCCTTATTTTTTTTTCCCCATTCACAGAAGTCATCCTGACTCAGCTGCCTGAATCCTGGAATTACAGGCTACGCCGCTACATTCAACTTAAGTTTATCTCTCCTCTTCTTGCTGTAGCTCCACTACACAGGTGCTCCTAGAAGCACCAGGTAGAGTAAAATGACCCAACCCTGCCTACATCATCTGCTACTTTGACACTTAGGTTTGGGGAGGTAAATGGAATATTTTGCTTGTCACAATTACACGCTGTAGTTAAACTAGGAGAAGATGATCCCAGAGCTGATGTCCAACAATAGCAATCAGGCGAAAACAAAGGACAGTGGAAGTGATGAACAAGTCAGGACACAGGCAGTCAGAACCGGAGTTACCTGCCACAAGCTGGTTTGTATGGACTAGAGAATTTCCAAGGAATGAACCTCTTCCAATGGGAGAGGAAGCCATATTTAGACTCTGGGAGAGAGGGGAGGAGTAAACATTGAGGTTACAGCAACTCTGTCATTCGTGGTCAGGTCTAACCTTGTCACCTTAGAGACTGTTATGAGGGTAGGAAGGAAAGGTGAGACAAAGAGGGTATCTTCTGAAAACTCAAACAGGCCTTTCTCTAAAGCCTCTGTGAGACCAAAGGCAACACAGAGCTAGGCAATTCGAAGTCCCTAAATAACCATCCCAGCCCCTCACTGGTCCTGTGATCTGGGCAACTTGTTTTCAATTCCCTAGGCTTTAGGTTGCCTTTGTGTGTGTGGTGGGGAGGTGGAAGGGGAATAGGGTTGGGTTGGTGGAAGGGGTGGAGAGGATGAGGAAGGTTGGGCTGCAATGGGATCCCACTGTATTCTAGACTGGCCTGGAACTCACTGTGTAACCCAGGCTGGCCTCAAACCTTCAATTTTCCTACCTCAGCCTCTTGAGTGCCAGGATTATAGGCATAAACCGCCATCCAGGGAAGTGGTACTAGAAGATGTAAGGAACCTGGAAAAAGTGGGACCTAGTTGGAAGATCTGAGAGCTTGGGGACCATCATCGGAAAGGATTAAGGGGTTCCTAGTCTCTCAGTTCCCTGCTATTTTGTCATTTTGCTAAGGTCTCTTATAACCCTGTCTAGCTTTAAACTCACCATGCAGCAAAGACGGATCTCTAATTCCTCATCTTTCTATCTCTACTTCCCAAATTCTTGGATTAGAGGCATAAACCACCACACACAACTGCTTTCTTTTCTTTTCTTTTCTTTTTTTTTTTTTTAAGATATCTTCCTTCTACTGTGGCTAGAAGTGATACGGCTAAGTGGGTCTCTTGCCAGAGCCAATCTTCCAAACTGTGAAATTATTATTACTAACTCCCTTGTCTTTATAAAGTTAGCCTACCTCAGGTATTTCATTACATTATCAAAAAGGAAACTAATAGAGCACTTGCAGTTGTTTCTGGTGTGTGAGCAATAACCGTAATTACAACAACAGCGGCGTTACCTTTTTATACCTTGCCTTTCATCTCAGGGGTGGGGTGCATTAGCATCAACAACTCACTAGTCACGGGAACACTTGTCTGAAGTGACGTTTAGTGGTTAATTTTATTATCCTCTCTCTGGACCGGGAAGCTGCAGTTAAAAGCATAGTCATTCCCAGAGCTATATAACAATTTCGAATTTCTTTTACATTAAGATTTCTAAATCTTCCGAGTTTGAAGGCATCCTTCCTGTGAATTCATTTTATGGGATATCTGGGCTTTAGGGCATCCTTTATTAGTTAAGATTTACATATCTTAGGGAAACTTTTCTTAGCCAGGCATGCCTTTAATTCCAGCCATGGGAAGCAGAGGCAGGAAGCAGAGTTTGAGGATAGCCTGGTCCACATAACAGGTTCAGTAAGATCATATCTCAAATAAAACAACAACAACAACAACAAACATAAAAGGACAACTTCTTTAATATGGGTCAGTCAGGAGCCATTTCTGACTACTCTCGACAATTCCTCCTTCTTTTAAGGTTTCCAAGTTTAATGGATTAGTTTTAATTAATTAATATTTTATATATATATACATATATACATGTACATGTTTTGTCTTTGTGTATGTATGTCTTGCATCATGTGCATGCCTGGTGCCCTTGTAGGCCACAAGAGGTTGTTGGATCCTGTGGAATTGGAGTTATAAGCTATAAGCTACCATGTGGGTTCTGGGAATTGAACCCAAGTCCTCTGGAAGAGCATCCAGTACTTTAACCACTGAGTCACTACTCTAGACGCAGCTGATTGGTTCTTTACACATTTCTTCTTTTTAAAGGCATCCTTTGTTTCAAGGCTGTTCTGGATTTACAGCAAGGGGGAGAGGATGGTCCAGATTCCTCTTATGCTCCTCCATTTACACCACACACAGCATCCTCCGTTGTCAACATCACTCCAAGGGGAGGGCCTATGTTGTACTGAATAATCTACACTGACACATCTTATGGCAAACACTCAGGTGACAGTTTACAGAGCAGCTGACTCTCAAGCTATAAATTCTGCACAGATGTGTGATGACATGGGCCACCCCCAGCACAACATGATACAGCATAAGCACTATCCTCAAAAATCTATGCTGAGCTTGTTCATCTCTCCTGACTGCTAATCATTGGTATCCCTGATCTTTGTATAGTATCAATGGCTTAACATTTTTAGAATGTTATTGGTTTGTGCAGTTGCTCTGTCTCATATAACTATAACTTCCTTGTTTGAGACAGGGTCTCTTTGCGAAGCCCTGGCTCTTCTGGAACTCTCTCTCTCTCTCTCTCTCTCTCTCTCTCTCTCTCTCTCTCTCTCTCTGTGTGTGTGTGTGTGTGTGTATATATGTATATATATATATATACATATATGTATTTGTATATATGTGTGTGTGTATGTTTGTGTGTGTGTATACCAATATAGCCTCAAAATCAGAGATTAATCCGCCTCTGCTTCTCTCTGCCTCTGCCTCTGCCTCTGCCTCTGCCTCTGCCTCTGCCTCTGCCTCTGCCTCTGCCTCTGCCTCTGCCTCTGCCTCTGCCTCTGCCTCTGTCTCTGTCTCTCTCTGCCTCTACCTCTGCCTCTGCCTCTCTCCGCCTCTGCATCCGCCTCTGCCTCCCAAGTGTTGGGACTAAGGCATGCACCACCATGGTCCAGACAGACTTCTTACCCCCAGCAAAATGCATTCCAGTTTCCTCTCTGTCCAGGCTCTTTTCTTTTCAGTATTCGATGATATTCCATTATCTGGGCACAACCACACTTGAGTTAATTCACTCAAATCTACTTCATTTTTAATTGAGCACAGACTCTTAGTAGGTAATTGGGAACCAGACAGGAAGTAAAGAGACAGGCTGACACTGAAGAAAACTTGAGACCTGCTTTTAAAAGGAAAAGAAAAATTTTTCTTTAAAGTGGTTTGGCTGAGGCTTGGGGAAAACGACTTTGTCCTTGAGCAAGGGTCTCTTTCTATCCACTTCTTCCTTCCTTCTTTGCTTCTGGTTACAGAGGCAGCTTTGCTGAGTGTTCTGGGTGGTTTTGTTTCTCGTCAAGAGGAACTAGGCATGGGGGCGGCAGTGGGCTTAGCAGGTCAAGGTCATGGGCTTCATAGTGATGCACTGTGAAAATGGCCAAGCCTCTGAGGAGATTTGCTTGAGCTCTGTCAATACAAGATTCTTGCTTCATTCCCCCCACTGACCCCTGACCCTCTGCTTCTAGTGGCTTGAAAGAAAGGAATACTTCACACATGTAGCAAAGGGACTGAATACGAGGGTGTCACTAGAGCCGAAGCTTTGTTCTATTGTCCATGATTCATAGTTTACTTCTGATTATTTATATTATTGGTTTTTGTTTGCTTGCTTGCTTGAGACAGCATCTTATGCATCCCAGGCTGGACTTGAACTCACTATCTAGTTGAGGCTGGCTGGCTTTGAACAATGGTCCTCCTGTCTCTAGCTCCCAAGTGTTAGTATTACAAGTATGCACCACTAGTCAGTTTATGTGGTACTGGGGATCATCATTCATGCTAGACAAGTGTTCTGCCAACTGTGCTATATACTTAGCCCTGGTTTTAGTTTTCTGAAATGGTGTGTTGGTTAAGAATGCTTGTCAACTTGATAAGGTCTAGACTCACTTCGGAAACAAGCTTCAGCTTACCCCAGTGAGGGTAATTATGTAGGTTATGTTACTTCATGTGAGAAGACCCACCTTGAATGTGAAAGGAGCCATTCTAAGGGCTGGAGCCCGGGTCTGAATAGAAAGGACAAAGCAGGGCCAGCAGAATGGCTAGCAGGGAAAGATGCTTGCTGCTAAGCTGGGTGACCTGAGTTCGATCCCTGGAGCGTACATGTTGGAAGGTGAGAACTGAGTCTTGAAATTTGTTTTGAGCATACATGTGCACTAACAATAAATAAATAAAATAGCTGTTTTTTTTTTTTTAAGGACAAACCAAAGTACAGTTCTACCATGTTCAATGTAGGGGGAACCAGTTTGTTTATTGGGCTTAATTACAGCATGAGGGGGTTACTGATAGGAGTATGGGGGACACCCAAACAGCCACACTGGTACCTCTTCACCAAGCATAGATGATGACTTCAATATAGCCTTCCATATAGGTGGAGTATTAGGACAGGACTGCATGCAAGTGGCTAAGAGGAGGAGCCAGATGTACAGGTGACAGACCAATATACCCCCTCCTTCTTTGAGGGACTGTCAACAGTCTCCAGATTAGACCCTGACGCACTCTTGAAAGCAGACACAGCTGGTGTGATTAAAGATAGTTGTTAAGCTCAGAGGGTAGTGCTGAACGTCACCCTACCTCAGTATGCAATGCAGAGACTGACTGAGGAAAAAGCTAGATGCCAACCTTGGGCCTCCCAACATAGATGCACACACACAGAAACACATAGACACATAGACATACACATACAGACACACACAAACACATAAATACACAGACACACACAGAGACACACAGAGATACACAGAGATACATAGGCACACACACAGACACATACTCACACAGAGACCCACATACATACAGACATACACCCCAGAGACACGTACAGACACACACAGAGAGACATACACATAGACAACACATACACATACAGACACATATACACAGAGATACATACTCACACAGAGACACACATACAGACAGACACACATACACACAGAGACACATACACATACAGACACATACACAGAGACACACACAAACATGTACTAAAACCTTTATTTATTTTGTATGTGCCTGTTTACAAGTGAACAGGTATGCATGGAAGCCAGTGGACCACCTTGGGTGTCTTCTCACACTGCCCTCTTCTTTCTTTGAGGCGGGTCTTTCACTGGTCAGAGTTCTCTAAGTAGTCTTGATGGCTGGCCTGCAACTCCCAGGGATCTGCTTGTCTTCCCAGGGCTAGCACTGGATTGTAAGCATGTGCCACTAAGTTCGGCGTGCTTTAAATGTGGATTCTGATGGCTGAACTTACATCCTCAGGGAAAACTCTGTAGTGACCGGACAGTCCCTCCTCACCTCAGCCACAGACCTTTTTTTAGAACAGTTTTGGGTTCATGGCAACAGTGAGTGGGAAGCCTGACAGCTGCTGTGTCCCCTGTTCCCCCTTTAGTAATCTGAGCTCCTTTAATTGGATTTCTTGTACTTATGGGTACTGAGAAAAAGTCTTAAGTTACATAATCTAAGGGGTGCAGTGACATATATTGTTGGGTCTTGGAATAGTGTTGGCATGACCATAATAGGCATTCGAATGTTCATAACCAACTCCAAACTCAAAAGGCCTTTTGAACTTGAGTTCTCTCTACAGGGTTGTAACTACTTTAATGAATAGTTCAGCAGGATTCACGTCAACCTGCCAGCTGCCTGCCTTTTACCTTGGGATCTCTGATATAATGGACCCTGAGATTCCACACTCTTGGGTCTCTTATTTCATTCCGCAGCCTCTCACCTACCCCCGCTCTCCTTAATTCTTGCTGTTCTTCCTCTCCCTCCCCAATTCAACTAGAATTTCTAGATCCCTTCGAAGTGACCTTTTGCAAGATGTTCTCTGAAAAATACATATGGAGGAGATGTAGCTACCAACCAAATCCAGTGTTTACAAGATGCCTGTTGTAGGCTGGAATTCATGTCAAAACAGTGTTCACAAGGTTTCTCTGTGTAGCCTTGGCTGTCCTGGAACTCACTCTGTAGACCAGGCTGGCCTCGAACTCAGAAATCTGCCTGTCTCTGCTTCCCAAGGGCTAGGATTAAAATCGTGCGCCACCACTGCCCGGCTCGCTTACATTTTTAGTAGTAAAAACATTAACCAAATAGGTAATTCCTTGTTAATGGTACAGAGATTTTTTTTTTCCTGACATAAATAAAAATGGTTTAAAAAGTTTACCCAGTGATGCTTTTGGTGACTTTTGCAAGGGACCTGATTGCTTTAAAAACTATCATTAAAGTATATTAACCAGGTTTATGCTGCCTGTAAGCCAGGCAGGCGAGCCAAAGGGCTTTGAGCTTTTCCTTTTCATCTATTTTAGGATCACATTACTTAATGAGAGGAACCAAACGTCTCTGTCATAAAACATCCCAGCTGTTGATCCACTCCGAGCCACACCATAGGATAGTTCAGACCGTGAACTGAAAAAGAATCCCCTGTCTAATGGAACTGGTGGGAGAAACAGGACAGTAAGTCAAAGGCTGTTTGCCGAAGGCCGGGTACCTCTTGAATCAGATAAGCCTGCTCTTTGTTCTAATGTGCCCAGAAAACTAGCCTCTGAAACAGGGAGTTGACTTAGTTCCTAGAACTAGAAAACACCTAGGAGCCCATATCCTTAAAAATCACAGTTTGGAATCAAGGGGAAACACTACACGAAGAACCAGTCTCCTTTAAGAGGAATGGCCAAATCCACTCTCCTAGACTCCCTGCCTGGACACACTGCTGTTAAGGGGGCAAAACTGGCTTATCCCTCCTCTCCTGTTTTTCTCTCAGGACAAATGAAGTCCAGACAGGAGCAGCCCGGTGCAGAGCTTATCACGGGATGACGAAGGCAGCTGGCTCCAGGAAAAGCACTTCAACAAGATCAGGTTACACAAGCCAGGTGGAACATGTCCTTCCCTCCAGGACAGAGTAAGTTAGCATCTTACCTCCACTTACGAAATGGTTTATGTCGATTTATCTCGGGAACGGGAGATCTTTTCATCTTTATATTCTTTTTTTTTTTTTTTAAAGCAGTTTTACACAGCTTTATCTTTCGTTTGTTTGAAATGAGGTTTTACTCTGTAACTCAGACATCCTGGAGCTCTCTGTGTAGACTAGCCTGGTCTGGAATTTGGGGCGATTACCCTGTCTTTGTCTCCCAAGTGCTGAGATTTGCGACCTGTGTCAGGAGAGCTAGCTGTTTATCCTTTTCAAGAATTTGGGGGGAGGGGGATGGTCTAATGTACACGAAATCTCAGCACTCAGGAAGAAGATTGCTGTGAATTTGAGGTCAGCCTGGGCTTGAGGTCAGGCCAGCTTGGCCTCGTGTGAAACGTGGTTTCAAAAAAAAAAAAAACTAAACCAAGCAAGAGTGAATAAAAAGGCAAATGAGCGAACCAAAGGACCGGGGTTGCATAAGAACCTGTCGGAAATGAGAGCAGAGGCTCATGGGAGCCTATCTGTGTACCTCCTGTTGGAACAATGGCTCAGTATTTGCTAACTTAATCGTTATGGTTTGGGTTGTTTTTGTAGGACACAACTGTCATGAGAAACCATGATGTCTCCAGGTTGCTATTGTTCTCTAACTATGGTGAGGTGGCTGCCAGAAAACTCAGCTTCTGCTGGCAGATCTGATTAGCTTTCTGCCACTAGGGCTGATCAACTAGCTTATGCATTTCTCGGCCACCACCGGAGCACATTTAAGAGCACCCCCCCCACACACACACACACCACCACCACCACCACCACCACCACCACCACCACCACTCCAAACCAAAACCACACCTAAAGAGTCCTTCTGTCTCACTCCTGGCTCAGCAATGAATCACTGGGTCTGACCCCTGTCACCTGTTATCTGCAGTCGCTTAGTCACATGCCCTATTCTCTGAGAGAGCACCAGGGTATAGACGAGTCACAGCAGGCTCCTTTCGGATTCAGTTTGAAGAGTGTGTCAGAGTCCGGAGGGCCTGGCCCCAAGCCCCACCTTTTCCGTTTGTGCTTTTGCTAAAGTAGGGTAACACACTGGAGGAGAATGCCTGCTGTTCTGCCTTGAAACCCTGGCTGGTCAGACAGGGATGCAAATGAGATCTTCATGCAGGACCGTGTTTCCCTGTCTTAAAGTGTTGCTTGGAAGGAAACACTCATGCTCTGTGCAGAAGTCTCAGGATTTTCATTCTCTAACTTACATAAATCAGAACGTACATAAATCCATTCACTTCTTAAAACATGTTAGTTCCAAAAGGATAAGGTCACTTGATGAAATATCAAGCGGAAAGTTCAGGTTTGAGTGATATAGACCTATAATAATCCCAGTGGTTGAAAGGTGGGAACAAGAGGATCAAGAGTTCACCATCATCCTCTGCTTGCTACTGAGTGAGTTTGAGCTAGGTTAAAAACCCTGTCTTAAAAATCAAAAAAAACAAACAACAAAAAAAAACCCAAACAACAACAAACAACGTGGGCTGCAGAGATGGTTCAGCAGTTGAGAGCACTCACTGCTCTTCCAGAGGTCCTGAGTTCAATTTCCAGCAACTGCGCAGTGGTTCACAACCATCTATAAGGGAATCTGAAACCCTCTTCTGGCGTGTCTGAAAACAGTGTACTCCTACACATAAATAAATAAACTTAAAAAAAAAAACCCAAAAAGTGAAACACACACTATTCAAAGTAATACTTTCTAATTAATTCAGGGGTTTTGTAACTCTCACAGTGAAGGACAATTCCTTTTTCAACTGACCTAGGAAAATCATGAGTCCTTTTACTATGTATATTATGAAGGTAATTATCCCTACTTAAAATGTATACCTTTACTGTATATTAGTACAAAAATGCAAAAGATAGCCGGGTAGTGGTGGCACATGCCTTTAGTCCCAGCATTTCAGAGGCAGAGGCAGGTGGATCTCTGAGTTTGAGGCCAACCTGGTCTACAGAGTGAGTTCCAGGACAGCCAGGGCTATACAGAGAAACTCTGTCTCAAAAAAACAAAACAAAACAAAAAAAATGCAAAAGATAAAGATACGGAAATCAAAACATATAATGGAAAACCAAAACAGAATAGTTGGCAGATCCTCACTCTATAAAATTAAAGAACTGTGTGGCTCAAACAAGGGGCTCACACAGAACTGTCAAGTCAGTATACCCATCAGTTTGAACCATTAAAAAAAAAATACTCAAAGATGTGTTCCCTTTGGCAGTGCATAGAAATCACAGAGACGATTACCATAGCCCTGAACAAGGATGGCACACAAATTTGTGAAGCATTCCATATTATTCAAGAAAAGAAAGCAACAGTTAAATGAAAGCCATCCAGAGATGTTTGTTTGTTTGTTTGTATCTTAGTTTGTTTTGAGAGAGAGAGGCTCATCTAACCCAGGCTCGTCTTGAACTTGCTATAAAACCAAGGCTGGCTTTGAACTCCTGATGCTCTGACCTCCGTCTTTCAAGTCTTGGGATTACAAATTTGCAGTACCATATCTGTTTTTTTCTCTTTCTCCCCCTTTCTCCCTTTCTCTCCCTCTTCAGTCCCTCTCTGTCTCCTTCTCCCTCTCCCCCCACCCCCGTCTTTCCCACTCTCCCTTTAATCAAGGCCAATTTGTTGCTGGAATTTCCAACCCCAATAAACCTGTATGAAAAACGCACAATCCAGTTATTCTAATTATAAGCTATGTGCCTAGATCGGGCAGGTCTAACACTGTGCTAACTTATTCTCCAGCTATAAGGCCCTTTGCGACTTGCAGTTCCTCCTGGCCATGTGTTCTGCTCCATCATGGCTTCCCATCTTCTTCCAACTCTTCCTCCTCCCACATATTAGCAAAAATGCATGACTTTACTACCATGTAATTCTGGCAAGATCGGAGAAAAAAGGTTTCTCAAACATGACTGTTGGGAGTGCAAAAGAGTGATTTTGTAATCTAAAAAAAAGCTATAGTTGCATTTATTATCTGCTTCAGAAATCTCAACTCTTGGAATGTGCTATACAAATGTATCAGCACACAAACAATGAGACATATGTTCAGAGTTACTGGTTAAAACCTCACTCAAAAGAGCAACAATTAGAATCAGCCCAAGAGTCTGGTAGAGGATTAAAAGGCTTATCGTACTATAGTATGTCTGCAAATAAAATACAATGCCAGTCAGTGGATACTGGTACAACTTTGTTATTCCACTGATCAGAAAGCTGAGGCCAGAAGATGTTAAGTTCAAGGCCAGCTTGGGCTACATATTGAGACCCTGTCTCAAAACAAACAAACAAGCAAACACACACACACACACACACACACACACACACACACACACACAC